>PNEQ01097961.1:49890-72463 GCA_003012365.1 Medauroidea extradentata
AATGAGTGAAGTTTCTGGGTACCAACAATTACTTTAGCAGAAGATATCCTATCCCTCAAGAAAACTTCCTCATTTTGATATTCTTGTGTAGAGCTGTATATGAAGTGCATAGAAGAGATACTCTTTTTTGCCCAATCAAACAACTGCCTGGGAGTCATTATCTGATCATTAAAAACTTTATGAAGGGACTCTCTCGCAGAAAGTCTCTTCAAAGTTCCACCAATCCCATCACATGTGCTCTTGCCATGAGATGTTGCGAAGAAATGCCACTCAGCTTTTATACCAAAATCTTGTTCGTGCAGGCGCAAGTTAAGAAAGTTGAGTTTGTTTTTATACTGCGACCCTGCACCATCAGAAAAGTAATAAATATGAGCTGGAGGTGTAGGGAAATGTGATTTGATGAAGTTAATTAGATGACGCTGAAAAAGATGTACAGCAATAGTGTCATGAATTAGATACTCTGAGATGACAACAAAGCTAGTGTGTCGTAACTTTTTAGTTTCTGTGTCAATACAATAAATAGAAAATGGATGGATTGTTGCCTGTGCATTATTCCAGTCAAATCCCTGTGCAGCATCTTGGAGAACAAAAGAATAGTTTTCTGCAAAATCACATAGAACAAGGTATTCATTTTCTTTCAGATTTTCTTTTAGATGACTGAGAAACGAGGACTGCTTCTTGGCAATAAAAGAATGCCTTAAAAGTTTCGGTAAGGAATCAATAAATGTTGCAATGAATTCCTTGCAAGGTTTTGTGAGCGTTTCTAAAACTGTTCTTTTATCCAGCTGCATCCATTGCTTATAGGTGACATTTTCCACACTGTTCAATTCAAAACTTTCTTCCAGCCTTTGATTCAAGTTGATTGTTCCAGGACATGCTGTGCAATCCATAAAGTAGCAAGCCTCTGTTGGATTTTTACAGATTATCCTATCCAGGATATCTTGATATAGGTCATTCGGAATAAAGTGAACACTAAATATTTAACCTTTGATAAATATCACTAGCTGTTACTACATATAATTCAACGTTACCGATAGTCACTTTACTGCTTGTATGGTTGGCAACGAAATAACACAACATAGTTCCGTGTTTATTCGTATTTAAATACAACAATACTGAAACTAAATCAACAGACAGCGATATAATTGTATTTCATATAATTAATAAACTTCTTTTTTACTAAACTATATATGTACCTATTAACCTTAACAATTTATCTTACACGCGCAAACATAAAGTGACGTGTCCATAGAAGTTAGAATTTCCCCGTCGTTAGCCGTTACACGCGGAAAGATACGAATTGGCTCGAAATAGATCTTTAGCAGGGCTTTTTTGAGTGCTCACTTTATTCCGAACTGCCTATATGTTTTTAAAGGTTTATCATTACATTCACCTAGTTCTGAAAACTTGCACGGCACTAACATCAACTTTGCATTTTGGTGTGTGGTACATACACATACACTGTGTGTCCCACTACCACCTACTAATACACAGTGTTTCGGCCTTTGTTCACAAAACTTTGAGAAACCTGTTTTCACCTGAGGATATTTTTCTTTAAAATAGGAAAATAATTCTCGCAAGTTACAAAGAATTAGGTTTTTCTGAATATGCTCACGTTTGCCATTTACATTTACAGACACAAAGTCCTTTTTACCTGGCATGATTCTACATACTTTTTCACACTCGTAAAAAGAAATAACTTTTTCTGTTGTGGCAAAGTCTAACAATTTTCTAGGTTTTGGATCAGCACATGACATTATTCCTTTCTCTTTTTGCAGATTTTTTGCTTTGCGAGCTGTATAATTTGCTACACCAAATTCCGTTTCAATTCTGCTAATACTCCAACTTTTTGGCAATGTTGTTAGAATTTGCATTTTTTTGCTTCTGTCCTGTGATGAATTAAACTCTTCTTTTAACTGATCAATAATTTCACTTGCTGATGCTGCATTTTCAGCATGCTCTGTTTCTGGACTGGAGTCAATTTCAAGTAACTTCGTACGAATAGCTGTACTAGCTCGTTGTAATTTTACGTCAGTATACTTCCTGTCTCCTAGTTTTTTTTCTTCACAGGTGTTTCATCTAAACACAATAAACTTTTGTTCAGTGCTTCTAAAGCTTAATTTTTTTCTGGGCTGCATAGTTTGTGTACTGTCTCCACATTGTCTGAATCATTTCTCCCAGCTACAAACTTTGTTTCATCCTGCCTTATGGAAGCCATTGTGTGAGTTATATAAAATTATTAATATTATGAACAGTTTATATTAACAATTAATTACTTTTGATCCCATAATGATCCCACTCTATAACTTTCAGGATGTACTATTTAAAGTCTGATACATAAAATATAATTTTTTCCCATTTAAAAAAAACTTCTTTTTTTATATTTTTGTTATTAAAATTAATTTTTTTATTAAAAAACTTTTTTTAATGTACCAACATCATGTGACATGTCAAATTAAAGCCCATTTCAAGATCTTTTAAACAAGCTATCGAACACATCTGTAACTCAATTAGGAGCTGAACTAGTGGCATTTGTATAAGTATCTACCATTTTTTTTTTAAATTTGGTTTTTTAAAAGGCTATAAGTCTCAAAATAGTATTTTAAAAATTAAAAAAAAAATGTATTGTTAAATCTCATCATGGGTTCTAATTAATTGCCAAATTTCATTAATATCTTAGAGATGAAAAATCAAAATCATATTTATATTGGTTGATTTGACATGGAATGACCCTAACGTTCTCGCTATTGATGTAACATTAAGCCAAAATAAAAATAATGATAAACATCAGCAATATAATATAATAAACCTTGTAGACTGAGGGAAACAAACTAAGCACATTCATATGGTGAGAGAAAGATTTTGATCAGCCCTTAACATCGAGGTCTTTAGCGCTGGTGAGGGGTGACATGAGGTGAATATGGAGCAGTACCAGAATGGAAGGGCTGGGGAAACGGGAGATCCCTAAGAAAACCCACCGACCAGCAGCATCGTCCTGGCACGATTTCCACATGCGAAAATCCGGAGACCGATCCCAATGGGAATCGAACCCGGATCACCTTGGTGGGAGGCGAATGGTTTGACCATTCGGCCATCGCGGCCCCACATATATGATCACAAATGTATACAGTTTGTGTAATCAACTAATACTAATTTATTTTGAAATTTCATTTAGTGTTTTCATTTTGCTTCTTCAGTTTATTAAAAAGACTATTAGTTCTGTTTGTGTAAAAAAAATCTGAACTAAACAACATGGAAAGAAAACAATTTAGGTTTTTGCATCACTGTAAAATATTTGGTCACGAGTACTGTTAGTAATTCTTAGACTTCAGTCAAATAACTTGTTCACGATACACTCATTTGTACGGGTAATGAGTTAAATACTGCATGAACAATTGAGTAGTTGATAATTTGGTGACAAAAATGTCCAATGTATAGTGTTGTGTGGAAGTTATATTTTTGGTTGTTAAACAAAGATTATTTGTACAGTAGGTATTTATCTGGGTCTTTAATTTTGGTTTGTTTAAAGAAAATTTACTGTTATGTACCTAATGTTTACGAATGTCACACTTAAAAATAATTAAAATATGTAAACTAATTCATGACAAATTTTTTTTTCGTGCTGACAATTTAAGATGTATTTTGACCTCTTTTATTTAACACCGTCGGGTGGGATTGGGATAGCGAACTAAGCTGCTGCTATGAATCTATGTGTTATGATGAAAGGGCGCCAGCAATACTACCCAGGTATTGCACTTCGAGACTCTTATGCCTCGGGGTGTGGTACGTTCGGCATGTTCAGTATCCCACCCAGTACGTTGAAACTGAATGCTGACTTATTTTATAACTGGGTGTTGGCCCCCAGTATGCCTGATACACTACAAAGGTTACACTGTGATATAGGATGTTGAAAAATTACGTAACACGACGGTTCAACGCAGTATGATTTATTGACACGAATTACACAGTGCCAGAAACAATTACTTATACACGCACGAGGTAGGCGTAGTCATGCGACCCTGGCAAAGCACTGCTATGCTTGATTACTGGATTAACATGTGATGGCTGTCTCTGCGCGGTGACACTGACCTGCCAGTATATCGCACGTGTTTGTGATGTGGTCTGTGCGAAGCAGATGACTCTACGACATATGAAAATGCACTTCCTTGAGCAGCGAGGATCTGGCGGCCGCTAGGGTGGGCCGTCAAGTTCGCTTGGAATCGGACGTAGATATTGTTGGTTGAAATGAGCGCTCTCCTAGCTAACAGACCACAGGGCAGCCGCTCCCGTGCACGTTACAGTGGGTTAGGACTCTACAAGTGGTGTTAGTAGTCCTGCACGAATTGTGGCGGGATACGTTAGGCCGGATGTATGATGAACGGCACGTAACACACCTTACACACGATGCTCTCCACTAGGTGACTTGCATGAATGCGTGATAATGAAATGAGTGGTAGATGCACTGCTTATATGAACACTGGAGCACTATGGCGATTTGGTAACCTGCACGTGGTCAGTCACAAAAACATGAATTATGCCCTCAAAATTACACTGAAATATAAAATATTGATAGCAACGTATGCGCCGAATGATAATGAACCATGATTAGCTGCGATATGCCTTGTACAATGAATGATGAGCTTGGATGGCTCTCGATACAGAATTCCCTAGCCACATGGCTGTGATAATACCTCCGCTGATATTAGTTTAAAAGTACCTAAATGGTTATAATTATTAGTTTATGCGGACACGCAATGCGATGGGGATGTCTGGTAATGTGTGCGAGCAAGGTGGACCGGTATACTAAAGAAGACTATTGAAACTAAAAATCAGTAAGCAAAAGTTGATGTGCACATGGACAGCTGTCTCACCTCTCCAGACGACTTCGACGAACTGCCACGAGGAAGGCAGCCACTAAGGGCTCCTTGCCCAGCTACGGGGTTCACACACTTCCAGTACCTCGCGCATGTTAAATGATTGATATTAACATTTTATGAAAATTGCACTCACTAAATTACATAATAAATGGCGTTACATGTTTTGCTGATATTGAATGATGCGTTTCTAAATGTCTGCTTCAATATGAAAGTAAACATTGAAAGCATGGTGATTTTCGGGCACAAGCATGGCGGCATGTTTCAATGTCCCTCGTGCCTCGAGGTACACTGTTGGAAATGAAAACACAATTACACTCACTATTACATGCAAAATTACACTGTGTGGAAGCCAGAAAATTATGGGAGAGTCTGAAAATGAGGCCTGATCCTTGTTGATTGTTGCACAGTTGTGCCATTATGGGCTTAACCCATACGCTGGCCGTTTGGCTGGCGTCGTATTATTGTCTGTATTAATCAAACTTCATAAAAACAAGGAAACTGACTAAACTAAATATATTAATTTTGTGGGGCATATCTTTCATATAAATTTTACTATACATTACGAATGAAATGAATGGTAATGCAGCGGTGATATTGTTATGATTAATTATGATGACGGAAAATATAACCACCAATTTACTATGTAGTAAGTACATTATATCTTAAACATTTCTCTGTGGTGAAATGATGGTTTGTTTATCTATTAGTGCTACTTAACAATAATCTTTAGAATTACATTCTAGCAGGATAAACTAATGAATGATAGTAAATTATTATATGTACCATGCACCATAATAATTGATACTACCTAAACATTTGTGCGAGCAATTTATGCTGGCAATAAATATGCAGATTAGGGTAATGTAAGTGGACTTTACATCCTGTCAACAGTGAATTAGTTCGTTAGAAACAATTAGAAACAAAGTGATAGGAAGCAGAAAAAGGAATCTATAATGGCCTTTGTTAAAGAACCATCACAGTATTCACCTGGAGTGTAATTCCAAAGAGTTAGTGTTGTGCCACTTTGCTCTGTCACACACTGGGTAGAAAAACAGTAAAAACTTGTTGTAGATATCCTTGTCTTTGATTATCTTGTCACCTTGTCACCTCTCGTCAAACTGCCAGTAATGATGGCAGGTAACTTTGTGTACATTGTACAAAACAGCATATGAGAGTCCGTCTTGTTTGCAAGTGTAACACTCCCAAGCTGCGACACTCACATGTAAAAATCACTCTGAAGTTACAATATTTATACATGGATAGTGTGTTATTTCATAGACAAATAATTAATTTGTTTTGAACCTTGATGCTATACATTTATCTGGTTTAAAGCGTACAACCCACATGATGAATCCGAAACTTTTTTTTAATTACGTGGTCCTTCAAATGAAATGTTATGTTATTTTATAGCCATTGTATGAAAATTACTGTAGTTCTGTTGCCATTATTGTTTGAAAGCTGATTCAAGAATCATTTTAAAGCTTTTTTATCAACTTCTCATATACAGTGCAAATAAATACATTCATTTTATTGACTAAATAGAATCAATTAATAATGGATACCTGTACATTATGTTCTAGGTTTCCAGTTGTCAGAATGTGGGTCAAGTAAAGAACATGTTGACAGTCTCGTTGACCAGGTGTCGCCCAAGCATGGTAAGAATAGACTACTTTGTCTCTAGTATTTTTATATTCTCATATTTTTTTTGCTCTGTAAAGTTTACAATAAATAGTGCAAGTAGTTTTTAAATTGTATTTATACATATTATTTAGTTATTAATAAAATCAGTTAAATTTTTATTAAAGTAATACAACTGTCTTCACTATTAAACTGTAAACTGGGATATGACACGTACTTTAATCAAATATAGGAAGTGGAAATATGTGTTGTACCCCAAACATTATGATCAAAGATAACACAATATTCAAAATTAGAAGGATGGCAATTCAGAGAAAATACTTTACATTTATTAAAATTTCGTAGCGTTCAAGATTTTAAGCAATGTACAGGATCACAAAATGAATAGTGGTTGAATTTAAAGAACAATAGCAATAATCGTGAATATTCTGTGACCATCTGGTAAACAAACATAGGCTTACTACATTACAACAAATTACGGCCATTTGTAACAAAATTATGAATGTATTTGAAGTACCAATTTAAAGTTAACCCTGTTAAACACTCTGCCAACACACCTGTTGGTATCACAATTATGCTAGGCCCACGGCACCCTATTATGGCAAAAAAATTTTGGTTGCTAAAACAACGTGACCACATTTAAACTGTATTTTAGGCGACTTGAATTAAAGCAGTTCACATACACACTTTGTGAAAGCATTTTGAACATCTTATAACTAACACAAGAATATACAAGGTAACCCTTAAGTACCAGTTAAATAAAATAATTTGGTGACACTAAACTTTAATATCATCATGTGATCGTATGACAACTCCCAACATTCAGGAAAATTAGTTTACTACAATTCTCAAAGTTGGTAACTACGTGAGAAATGTCGCCCTCTAACGTGGATCCACACATGACTGTCACAGCAGTCCAAAATCAGCAATGTTTATTTGTTTTGTAATTGAATAGTCAGTTTAATAGCCTCAACAGAGGAATTTACAAATCTAAACTATAAGGCATGGACATGTCCACGGGCTCCAATTAATATCAAAATAAGTTGCATTTAACTGTCAGGTTACAAGTAGCCAAACCAATTTGAGAGCACAAGATTACTCGAAATCCAACAACAAATAGACAGCACAGAAGTGAGTTTCACTCAGCACAAAAATAACATACAGCGATGCTTCCCTAGCACGCGCACTGCTAACAAAAAAAAAACAAGATTACTAGGGAAATTGAAAAGCTAACTGAAAATAAATTTTTGCTTGGCAGGGCCGAAACAACAATTTGGAAAATTATGCTAACAAGATTACAAGATCATTCCGTATGAAATCACCTGACAATGGTTGCACGACCATTTTTTAAAGTTATGAAATGTTTCACATAGATTCATACACTTGTTGGTACTTCAAAATCATTTTTTATAAAAATTATTTTGTAATTTTTTATTTTGTACAGCCATTTTTGCAACTTAATGCACACCACTTTATTCCAAATTTGACATTCACTTAACCAGTTACAGCATAATACTTATTTGAGCTAGAGCCTTGAATCAAAAACCATTTTTTTTTCTAACTAATGAAATAGGCTTAAATTTGATTTATGAACATTTACCATACTCTGTCCCCTTATTTTAAAAATTTTACTTTGAATACTAGGGTAATAATCTTCGAACAAAAAAATTGTAAGGAAGGGGAGCAGTATCAGAAATGGCAATTTTCTTTTGAATTACCATCTACGCAAAGAGAATTCTTACAATGTTTCGAATTTTTCAGTTTCTCCCAAAAATTTTTATAAGCTGTTAAACATTGCATTTTGGTTGAGTTGATCAAATTTTGAGGTATCATATCTCTCGTAGTGGATCTTCAGAATTTCAAAATTCGCTGCATAAAATGCCATATAGGAGAATAACATTCAGTTACAATTACTCTAATTTGATATTCTATTAATACGATAAGGAAATTACAGGCCGGGAGATATCAATAAAAATCAATACCTTCAACTTGGCACCTCAACTGCAGTAAGTGGCTGTGAGTGTATATAAATGCATGGATGGTCAAATAATCTTATAAGTATTATTATTGTATAACTGTGATATTAATCCCTGTAAAATATATTCACCATTCTTAACCGTTTCACTGCTTTGGTAAATGAAATGATCATGCCGTGCTGTGCTTACCATAAATAGGTAATATCCTCCCTGTGATGAGCAAATTTTTTATGCCACATAAATCTTTTCATGCATTTTCTTTTAGTAACTAGGCCTAATACAATATAATAAAATAAAAAAAAATTCCCATCCTCCTTTTTGATCAGAGCTTTGGACCTGCATTGGCAGAATTAGAAATTGTTTTTTAAATTTTCTTTTAATTTAATATTTTATGTTTTATTGTGTATCAGTCATAATGTAAAAAAAAACTCCCATCTTTCTTTTTGATCAGAGATTTGGAACAGCACTTGCAAAGGTATAATTTTTTTTACTATTAAATTTTTAATTTTCTTTTTTGCCTACTTTTTATCTCAACTGTATATACAATTATATGAAGCCACCCTCTTTTACTTAGTTCTTCAGTTGCT
The DNA here is from genome assembly GCA_003012365.1 of Medauroidea extradentata. Taxonomy (NCBI): domain Eukaryota; kingdom Metazoa; phylum Arthropoda; class Insecta; order Phasmatodea; family Phasmatidae; genus Medauroidea; species Medauroidea extradentata. The sequence continues at coordinate 58,969 of PNEQ01097961.1, forward strand.
GGTTTTAGTATGAAGTGTTTCGAAGCATATTGTTATGTGCAGTATTGCAGGACTTGCAATAACAGTGAGTTTCTTTGCGCTTCTTGTTTTTTGTGCATACCACACATTTTCTTGTTGGACTTTACTTATGTCAACAGTCCTCTCGTCTGTATTTAAACATCATGAAACTTCCATTTTTGGGGATAAAGAGACAGGTGTTCTTTTCTTTTTTTTAATAACAAAATTTTAACATAAATTCAGCCGTTGGGAAGCCATCTCATAAAGTAAATATTGCAAATAGCAGTGAACTGGGAGTGTCCTACAAGCATGTTTATAGGGCGATAAAGTTAACAGCATCATGTTTAAAACTCTGCCCAGTGTTACCACAACCAGCGACTGAAGGGCCAAGAGGCTCTTTGGTGGAGAACGTGAATCTGCTGTCTCACGCTAACCTACGTGGGCTGGTGCAGGCACATGGTAAGCAGGCAGCGTGTGTGTAGCGTATCTATAGTAAGATATGGTGACATCGTATTCATGTTACCAAAAGTAGCACAAATGGAATATAAAACAACTATACAGTCCTTGTTTTCGTTGAACCAAAGAGAACCAAAGAGGTGCTGAAAATATTGTAAATGTCATTATTCTGAATCAGCGACTACTTAAATTGAAACATGGGTGCTTAAACATTAGTGACGTTAATCCCAAATCACGTAAAGTGGTATGACGTAAATAGAGAACTTACTACTGTAGAATGCATCTTTACCACCATCTTCTCAGTTATCCGTGTGGCTTACAGGATTTGCATGGCTATTAGTCACATCCAGTTTCAAAGCATAAATCTGAGGTTTCTTCATAAATGTGTTTGAAATGGGATCTCCACAGTGTACACCAGTATGAGTAGAGAAATAATATTAAATGGTCCCTCACAAGCTAAACGTAACTCCGCTGGTATAAATTCAGCTTTCTTGTTTTGAGTAACTTTTCAGCACACCACTAGGTCCATCTGTCTAATAATTATATTCAAGTCTACCTTTATTGTACTTGGCTTACATCTTCATATGTGTTTTTAACAAAACTTGATAAGCGTCACACAAAACATGAGGTAGAGATTGGTTCCGAGCCCTGCTCAAAACAGCTAAGGTCCATTGCTACAAACACATATAAGGATGTAGTATCACCCTACCAAAGAGTACCATCGCTGTAGGATTTTAAGGGGATGCCATTTAAGGCAACTTAACAATGCTGTTTGCTCATCCAAATTCGTCAGGCTCTCATGGTAAATCGAAAAGGCCCCCTTTAACAGACCTATTAAGCAGAGTAACTACGAGGTCAATCAAGGAGACAGCTAGTTTGCCATTGGCTGAGAAAGATTAGTTGCTGTATCAATAAATACCCACGGATTTCTCCCCCCTCATTAGTCCCACTCGTGTTCTCCGACCTTGTGTGTCTTTAGCTGAAGACAGAAACATATCCCAGTTCCCAAAACCTCTCTTTTCTGTTTGTGTCTGAAATACTACTGTGTTTTGTTTTCTCTCATTGTGTGTCATATTTTTGTGTTTCACTTGATCTGTTTTGTCCTTTTGTATTTTCTTTTTTTGTCTGGGAAATCTGTTGGGTAGGCCTATTGTTTCATCTCATCATTGTCGTATTTTTGTGTTTCATATATTTTATCTGTTTGTTCTTATGCCAAAACAGGCCACCTTCTTTGTTTGCTTTGGTGGTGTCTGGTTTTATTTTTTCTTATTTTCCTTATTTGGTTGTTGTATTTGACCCGATTCCATTCATGGAATTTTATGTTATGTATGTATCACGTTAACTAATGTATACTCTGCTTTTTATGTTGTCCTGTTCTCTGTATGTTCATTGGAATGTGTTTTTGATGAATTTTTTATGTATATATGATCCATTGGGCTATTATGATTTTCATTCAATGGAACACTCATACGAATGCATGCTAAGGAATACAAAGATTTTAAAATGTTATTTTCTCTTTTATAGCATAATTATACAAATGTCTAAGAAATTATTCAAATGTTTTTTAATGTATCCCTAAGGTGGTGAAAAGAAGTGAAATTTTATTATTCCATATCTATTGAACCATTTGAGACAATCAAAGTGCTCATTGCTTGAGGATATTTATATTGTTTTTAAGAATTTTTCCAAATTCTAACTGAAAGGATTACAATCGGTGTGTTTTATTAACTATCAATATTTAGATCCCATTGAACTTTTTAGACATGGGCGTGATTTTTGCTTAAGAATTATGCTTGCTTAAAAATACCTAAAATAATTTCTTAATTTTTTATGATTTGGAAACCTAATATGGAAAGGGGTAAAAAATTTGGAGATGGGTTTCTTAAGTTAATCGCAGAGAACCATACAGGCTATTTTCATGGTTTTCACTGTTATGGAGTACTGGTGATAAATTTAAAAATGTGATTTCAAGGTTTTCTAAGGTGGAGCTGTAAAGGTGTGAGAAGTCATTAAATGTGTTTTCGATAAATCATTTATAGCTATCAAACACGTGGAGGTTTAAGAGTGTTTTTTTCCTTAATAATGATGGTTGCATAGATAGCAGAAAATTGTTTTTAAGAATTTTTCTAAGGTTGTCCTCTCAGGGGAATAAAGGGGGAGAATGTGTTTTTAATGAACCATCGATGCAGCTTGAACCAAATGGGTTAACATTGTGAGTATCACTTAAATTGGATATTTATACACATGTTTAAAATAAAATTTTAGCACTTTTGTAAATCCGACCCAACATTTTTTTTTTTAAGGGGGGGGGGGGGTCACAAAATTGGTGTTACATTAATACATGATCTTCAATTATTTGAAGTATCAATGGTTGTTTTAGAATAATGTCTATGTAAATTCCTAAAACATTGCACAATATTTTTGAACTGGATACATTTAACTACATTCCACCTGGAAAACTTAGTTCATAAATTGTAACAGGTATTTTGTGTTTTATGAAACACTGGTGTGACTCATTTCTTGTGTGACGCTTCTGAAACACAATTATAGTGTGTATTACACGGGTATGTGTGATGTGTGGGGAGTGAGTACTGCTTATGATGTCTGCAGAATAAGAACTTAATTTGTGCACAAGATTCACAACGTCCTTACTTGTAATAACTACTCTCTCTGTAGCAAGGAACTCCACTATAGAAGACACAACACTGAAAAACAGTTGTCATCAAAAAATACAAATCTACCAAGAGAAAATACAGGCCCAATCCATCTCCTGGCAGCAGAGGGGTGGGAGTCATTGTCTGTGATATTTTTTAAAAAATTTCATGTTATAAAAGCTAAGGCCTTTTTTTTTTTTAAATTTGCACTTGAGGTATGGTTGTTCAAATTTTACCATATGAAAGCCATGTTCAGCACATAATATCTTTTGAGTAAATAATTTTTAAGTTAATAGAGATAAATGGATAAATCCTTTTTTGTTTCTAATTATTTGTGTTCCCACATATCATAAAACTAAAATATCTGCAAAATAAACATAAAAACAGTAAATAATAAATAATTTAAAAATTGTATAACAATTTTTTGCTAGAAACATCTATCTCAAAAATTTTACAAATATTCCAGGAGTTGTACACAGAAGGGTACATTGTGCCATGAAAGGAAACGCCATTTGGCTTGTGGAATTTTTTTGGTAATTATTATAAGACCATTAATTTTTTGACTAAGCCTAATTAGACACTGATATGTGAATCAACTGTTATTACATAAAATAGTTTTTTGCAATTTTTATAAATTCTTTTATGTGATCTTATGCTCGTAAAATGTTTTGTTCCATATGTAGGAAGTGAAACATCTTTAATATTAACCTCATTACTTCTTAGTGGTTTACTTTCATTTTGGAATGAAATAATCAAATATTTAATTTCTAGCTCAAAAAAATGTTCCTGTTAAGAAAATGATATTTTGTCTACTGTTAAAATAGGTTATATTTTATTAAAGAATCTTTGTATTTTTACAGTAAGGAACCTGGAAAATATATATTTTAGACACATTTGCAGTGCTTACAGACATATATTAGTACAAATCTTATTATTTGAAACTTCATATAGTTCCTGCAGGTTTTTCGTAAGGATGGTTCACTGTAAATATTAGAATCCATGGAAAGTTTCTGGAACTATCTGGAACCTTCAAAATTATTCCAGTAAATAGTAGAATATTCTTGAATACTTCAGGTAATTTGAATAAAAGCCTAGCATAGGAAACGTCAATAGGCAAACAGAGAGCAGTTCACCAAAGTTGTGGTCCAGCAGTATATGAGCTTTTGTGCAAGTATTGCTCATTGTAGGTGAATACATAACATAGGCTACTAATTCATAAGGTAATTGTAACCTGTCTGCTGAAAGAAAGAAATTGTCATCACAATGGGTACAGAACAGAATAAAATTTGCAGATTATGGTCATTTGCACCAGAAAGTGTGTTACAAGACAAACAAAATACCAAACTTTGCTTTGGTTGGCAATCTAAATTATATGTTTTCTGAGAGGTTTCCAAGTGAAGTAGTGTATTCAAACCATTACTTGTGCTCAAAATGCTACAATAGACTACAAGCTAAAGAATATGAAGTACCAGCAGAAGTTGCAAGTAGAAATTACAGAGACATTCCCTTCATCTCAGGAAATGAAGATTTACAACAGCTTAATAGCACAGCATTAGGAGTAGGAGTTTCACCTGCTAAAAAGCCTGGTTACCTGAAAGGCAATCCACAATCATGTGTAAAAAGAAAACCAAAACAGCTTGTAACAGCAGTAGATAAGTCGACTGGAAGGAATCTGTCCAAAATTTTTCAAGTTGAATCAACCTCCCCTTTGGTAAAACATGTGTGTGTTGTGTTCTTTGGTTAAAAAATACAAATGCAGCTATTGATTCATGCACAGCTTAAAACCAGAAAATACAATTTATGTCTACTGTACCTACATCCATTACTAAACAGATGTTATTAGAACATATTCAAAACTCTACCAAACCCATGATTGACAAGTCACTAAGAGTTGTGTTCGAGAAAGGAATTTTTGGCATACCTAATGTATGCTATGGACATCCCATCATGGATACGGTCTTACAGATAGCAGTATCATTTTACACAGATGACAAGTGGGACTGTACAAGGTAGAGTACTCATAAAAGGGATATTACAACTGTCAGAATATGGTCAAAGAATTCGCAAATCAAAACGCTATAGGATAAGTAGTATTAGTGAAACATACAGCCTATTAAAAATTTGTTTCCGTGACTGAAGATAGATGGAACCAAATTTTTTTTCTGCTTCCTAAGTGGATAATATCACATCCAATAAGAAAGGTTTGTGTGTGTGCCTGTGTATCTGTGTGTGTGTGTGCACCTCTATGTGCATTTGTGCCTGTTTATGTCTGCACTTGTGTATGTTTGTGTCTGCATCTGTGTCTGTATCTGTGTGTTTCTCTGTGTATGTTTCTGTATGTTTGCGTTTGTTTTGTGTGTATGTATGTGTGTGTGTATTTGTGTGTCTGTGTATGTACGTATGTGTATGTACGTGTGTGTGTCTGTGTACGTGTGTGTGTCTTTGTACGTGTGTGTGTGTCTGTACATGTGTGTGTCTGTGTACATATGTGTCTGTACGTGTGTGTGTCTGTGTACGTGTGTGTGTCTGTTTACGTGTGTGTCTGTTTACGTGTGTGTGTCTGTTTACGTGTGTGTCTGTTTACGTGTGTGTGTCTGCCTTTGTGTTTTGTCGTCGTACCAGGCCACAGGCCAGGTGAAGTTACGCCTGGTCGCAGCTGGTGTTCGCCAAGTGTGTCAGTGGCAGGTGTGCGCTAGTTGGTAATGGCAGATGTGTGGTACTTGAGTGTGTGTGGCGGATCAGTGATGGCGGCAGGGCGTGTGTGAACTTGACACAGACGTGCGACACCTGCCATCCCGGGCACCGCACGGCCATCTTTCAGTGCAGGACACATGGCTTCGCCGCCCCCTCCCTCTACCAGCGCATGAAGAAGGCAGTCTGGAAGCAGCGGCCGTGACGGACGGAACGAGAGAGAGACGTAGTGCGCTTCGGGACTCTGGTTCGTCCAGCGAGAAACGTAACGCACGTGTGTCACTATCCGGCCCAGTGTTTTACTTTGTTTTGCCATTTGGAACTGGATCGCTTAAGGCCCTAGGGTATGGGGGTGTGGACCGCCCCATAAGTGTCAATGTAAGGTGTAGTTTTCTCCAGGTCCTCCCTGCTTTTCCCGATACGCAGCTGTTCCGACTCGCCAGGTGAGAGAGGGGCACACCGGCACGAACAGACCACGACCCATTGAGCCTCGTGTTCCCGGGTACATGCTTAACCGGGTGGCACCCAGAGTATTCCAACGTTCCTACCTCACTCTCACTGGACACGGCGTCATGGCGCCCAACACTTTGGCGCATCACAGTGTAAATCTACGTACAACCTACGCAGAGAAGGACTGGAAGATGACACTTCACCACAGGATCGCCACAGTTGCATTGTTTAGCCAGCTACATCACAGCCCGCACGTCAGCGACGGCAGGAAACAATACACTGAGCTAGACCTAGAAACAAATTAAACCATCGCACACAATGAGCAGCAAGGAGTGTGTTAGGTTTTCCATTACCAGCCTTTCCTGATATACTTTTCGGAGAAGTATTGCAACAGTGCTGCACATGTGCCATGGAGAACCGGAAGGAGAACCCGAGCATGAAAGTAGAGAAGCTTATCGACCACAGCCAGCCAAGGCAGGCCAAAGTGTGTGACTCGCCAACATGTGACAGACAAGGGAAGGAGATGGCCACTTATGTGACTTGTCGAACAAGACGCCACCGCAGATGTTCGCACGCCACGGAACTTGTTACGTTCGGTGAGGGCGTGTTCGCTTGCACAACTTGTGTGTCATAGAGGCCCCCTCCCCCGCTTCAAGGTCATACGTCACAAGCTACAAACCTACCACCCTATCACCCCTTCCTCAGTGCCTCACGACAGCCCGCCAAGAGAGTGGAGACATAATGAAACTTCCCGAGTTCTCTGGACACATGCACGAGGACATGGACCAGTTTCTGCAGCAGTGTGAAGCACGGTGTTTACGTTACGGTGTAGTGTACGAGGAGTGGGTTGATCGTGCGATTAGCAACTTGCACGGTGCCGCAAATGACTGGTGGAGAATATGGGGACATGCAACAATGACATGGGATGAGTTTGCGAATGGCCTACGGTATCGGTTCGGGTCCGCGAAGGCTATAGCAGACTGTCAAGCGCGATATTATAGTGATAGACAAAAGGACACAGAGTTGACAGAGAGGTTCATAGCCACGAAAATCCAGCTGTTCTGGCGCATCTATCCAACCCCGCCGCCGGAGGACGCACTCAGCAGCATAACCCCGCGTCTGCGACTTGAACTCCAACCATTTTTGGCAGAAGTGAATGGTGAAAGTGTGGAGGGATATGTTCGTCGAGAAATCATCGCCGACAGGGCCGTCAATCGGCTGAGGGGACGTCCATTACAGACACTAGGATGGGCGGACGAGGAGGCCCCCATCACCAGAAATATGCGCGATAGCGGCACACCAACGGGCCGAAGACAACAACACACGATTGATGCGCCACGGTCGGTCGACCCTGCGTCCTCCCTACAACTCTCGCGACAGGACATTCGACCGCTACAGTGCCACACCTGCCCAACGCACACGTTTCACTGGCACCAGGACTGCCCTGTTAAGAATGCCACATGCTCGCCGTCGGGAAACGCCTAAGTCGGGGAGGCAGGCCAGATGCTGACCACCCCGCTGTCAGTCGCCAGACACACCTGATTAGACCAACACTTACTCAGAGCCATTTTTGGGACAATTAACTGTCGAGGAAGATCAGTTACTCTGCATCCCGATCGATGTTAACAACCAACCAACTGCTGCATTAGTTGATACTGCCGCCAGCCATACATTCGTCACATCCACACTCAATCCATCACAGATCCGACCTGGACCCTGCATGCTACAGCTGGCCACCAGAGGGAAGCACAGTGCCACATAGGGCGTAACCGACCTGATGATCAGGATACGCAACCAGACGTCTCATGTCGAAGCCTTGGTTGTGGACGGCCTACAAGAGCCCGTCGTGCTGGGGCAACCATGGCTGCAGCAACAAGCAGTAGTGATAAGAGGTCGTGCCGAAGAGGGTACACGTGGGAGCCGTGGAACGACGAACGGTGTATGCTGTCGACCGGCGGCCGAATACCAACCAACACACAATTCACCTGGGCGATCTGGACAACGAGGTCCCAGTTGAATACAGGACAGCGATACAAGCTCTTTTGGATGAACGGAAAAATTTCTTTGTTTCCTCCGACCTACTTCAGACAACCATAGCAGCTGAGCACCCTATACTGACCCCTAACCCAGACCCAGTCTACACTGGTCCCAGAGGCTAAGGGATGGATGAACAACGGGTCATCCGGGAGCAAGTCACTGAGATGCTAGAGGAGGGTGTAATCAAACCGCCCAACAGTCAATATAATGTCCGCATTGTACTCGTGCCTAAGAAGGATGGGACACTGCACTTTTGTGCTGATTTCCGTCCGCTGAACCTGGCGACAGAGAGTGCCCCTCCACCGTGGATCACTGTTGATGAGGCCTTGGCAGGACTGGGTGATGGCCGAGCGTTCTCAACGTTAGACTTAAAGTCAGGTTATTGACAAGTACCGATACGCCCAGAAGACAGTGAGAAGAGAGCCGGAAAATGCCATTCGGGCTGAAGTGCACTCCCTCAACCTTCCAGTACATGACGACGCAGGTGCTGGAGGGGTACATCGGGGAGTTTGTCGCCGCCTGGTCTCGGACATGGGAGGACCATGTGCGCCATCTGAGTTTAGTGTTAGAACGACTGGCAGTGCACCAACTTGTCTCCTCCCAGAAGTGCCACATCGGTAGAACCTCCGTCGACTTCCTGGGGCATGTGATCCGGCCGGGTGGTAACTACGCCCATCCCGAACACCTGGACAAAATTGCCAACAGCACATTTCCGACGACCAGGAAACAAATGCAACGGTTCATTGGATTAACTAACTGGTTGAGGAACTACATACTGCACTTCGCCACAGTCGCCGCCCCTCTCACCGACTTGTTGTCTGTAAAAAGAAAATATGCCTGGAACGAACGTGCCCAGAAGGCATTTAAAGAGTTGAAATGGCAGTTCACCCAGTGTCTTGCTTTGTCTCGCATCAACCCTGAGAAGCGCCTCTATGTCCAGACCGATGCCAGCACGGAAGGTGCCGGTGCCGTCCTATACCAGCTAGCTGATGACGGGTCACGACTCATTATCAACTATAGTAGTACCAAGTTCGGAGAAGCAAAACATCGCTATCACAGCAACGAGCGAGAGTGCCTGGCGGTAGTTTGTGCTCTTCGTAAGTACCGCCCTCACCTAGAAGGAAGACAGTTCACGTTATGGACGGACAACAAGTGTCTGACGTGGCTGGACACAATGCAGGGAAGAAGGGGTAAACTCATCGGCTGGGCACTGTTACTACAGTCGTTTGATTTTATGACTGAGCATGTCAGCGGAGTTGACAATGAACTCCGCGATCACTTGTCACAGGATCCAAACCCGGCTCAAACCATCATGGATGACCACGACGTGGCAGTGATGTTTCCTCCTGAGCGTCCCTCAACTCAGCAGAGGAAAGTCGAAACAAAGGAACACGCCTCACTGCAGGCGATCACGCATTCGTTCAGACCGACTACCTGGTCTGCTGTGAATAATCACGTCCTTAACACACAAAAAAATATCTCCTACAGCTTTGTGCTTAAGGTGAAAGGAGAGACGTGACTGGTGTGAATCAAATCCGCGACGGGGCGTTTGCATGCACTATTTTGTAAAGCTTGCGTGCGGAAGTCAACGCCATTTCCCCTACTGTTTTGCTTACCTGAAGCTTTGCATCTGCGCCGCGTAGTCAGGCCGGGCGTGCTGGCCTTGCCATGGGAGAAGCTCGTATCATGTTACACGTAATCAAAGGCTGCAGGGAAGATTTCTATTTCACAGCGGCATACCTTGCTGTGGCTCATAAAATATATTCGGTAAATTTGTTAATGGTACTTATGAAACACAAAGCAATTAAACTCAGCCAACTAATTTTTTCAAGGAACAAAAATGAGAGGGCAGATTTAAATACAGCTACTCACATTTTTAATTTACAGTATACTGTTAGATACACTGAGTTTTATAAATTTATTGTCTTACACTGTACGTGTAAAGCCAACATTTCTTCACCAGCGAAGATATACTTAATTTATTACTACAAAGACAATTTGAAATCAAGGAGGTAAAAGAACGTTATTACCTACTTTTTTCTTGTTTAACACACACAATCGATGAAGAGCGTTTAATAGTTTAGTAACTATATGTTTTTCCGTAACACTCTGCAACGCATTTCGCGGGCTGGGAAGTTGCGGCCCATAAATTTAATTTCTGTAGTTTTGTATGAGTTAATTTTTTTTAACAAGTACGGAAAACTCTTTTAAGTCTCATAGCAAACACCCTTGTTATCCTTGACAAAAGGAATGTGTGTTCTCTTTTCTGATATAAGATATTCATAGGAAAACTTATTTAACAAAGGGACTGCATATAATTTGAGGGCCTTCGAGGCATTACATACGCCCGGCAGTCGCACTCGCTGTTCAATAAGTACGAAAAATTATAATAATTTCTGTCTTCAGAAAAATTTAAGCATCACAATTAAAACGATTTTTAACAAGATTGTCAGAACGACTTTATAATATTGGTTTAAAATTTTTTTAAATTTGATTACATAATTCAAGAGCTACTGTAAAATTATGGAAATCATTAGTTTGACAGGACGATTTCTTTGACCCAACAAAAATGTATTCTTCGAAGTAAATATACATATTACGTTTATAAACTCATTTTCTTAGGTAAATTTAATCTTCCTGAATCAATTTTCATACATTCAACCGAATTTCAGCTTTCGGAAACATAAGTTTGGTAGTTTGGAAACAAAGGTTTCAGTGGTACACAAATTTGTGAAACTTGGGTTTTGAGTACCACTGGTCCGCCACCTTACGATGGTGGTAAATACTGAGAGTTGAAATATAATGTATTGGGAACTGAAAGGTAATAAACATTTAATAAGATTTACTACGTAACATTAAGTTAAATGTTAACTTAACCATTGTGTATTAATATCATTTTGTTTAAAACTCTTTGAAAGGTAAATATTATTAGGAGTGCCATTGTAGTAAGATGTTCTTGAGCAATAAAGTTCAAATGTATGCGGTTTTTGCTGTCTAAATTGCAGTCTCAATATGATCACTGCAAAAACCGAAACTGCGGATTGATCAACCTTTTAGGGCCCCCATAAATTTTCTGTTATTATTCTTGCAACTCATGCCAATTTTTGGCTATATACATACTGTTAACAACAAATGTAAAATTACTTATTTGCTTTAAATTTTTGGCCTGTAGAAGTTCTTATGATAGAAAGAAAGAAATGTTATAGAGAAAATTATTGTCTAAGGTGAAAATATATATTTGCCAAAGTTCATTCAATAAATCTGTTTGTAGCCTAATCAATTTTTCTTGTATTATTTCATTCTGCTATACACAATTTTCGTAAAAGTATCAATGTTAAGAACTAAACTCTTATTTTAGTAGATATAAGTGACCATTATATGACTGCCTATTGTCGTTGTTTTGGATCTGTGGCCATCCTCGAGAGCTAACCTATAATTCAGTTTCAGTTATTCTGTATGGCCAAGTAATAAATAATTATATTGTTATTAATTTAATCCAATGTTTTAAGACTTAATGTTTCGTGAAAGCAACGCATTAGGACAGTACGTAACTAAATATAATGGATGGAATACTGGTAATGACAAGAAAATATTGAATCTTCCACCACGAATTCATAAGTTAAATTACAGATAGGCTAATTACTAACAAGAATTTATTTTATAAAAATACCAGCATTACCTTCCCTCTGTTTTCTTCGGTTTTGTAACATGTTTTCTTGTCCATTGGCATGATTCCCAAAGAAGAAAACACTTCCTCCATGTTAGAGTAACCTCCGCCTTTTGATACGAATCCCCACACTACAGCATCTCGCAGAGTTAATCCTTTGCCTACTCTCTTGGTTAGAGTCTCTTCTGGATTGTCGGTTAAGGATACGAGTTTTCTTTTCGTGCCAACTATTCTAGCAGAATCAATTATTGTTTTGCTGGGTTGATTCGTAGCAGACATAGAGACATCACTACTATTTTTATAAACTTTGTTTTCTTCTGGTTCACTGGTTACACGCCTCTTCTCTAAACAGTACAGACACTGAAAATTTAATTGCCAGATACAGCCAGATTCTTTGGATGAAATGAGCTGAAACCATCCACTTGAATTTTTCAAGCACCTATAACGATGTTTTTCTAAACTGCCTATACTCTTAACAAAATGTTTTCCATCTACTTTAAACCGGCCACTAATTAGGTTCAGATTTGTGTCTTTGTCTGCATCTGGGTATTCATGTTCTATTACCAAAGGAGGCAAATATTGACCAGAGATTACATTTGGCAGGCCGATTTGTGCTGAGTCTAATTGCTCTTTTCCCTGAAAATAAATGACGAAATTTTTGTTTAGCCACAAAGACATGTAAACAGTTCTGTTACTGCGGTTTAGTAATAGTTCATTATGAAACAACACTAAAAATATCTTCCAATTGTGAATTGGTTATTCATTTATCTCCAAAAGCTAGTATTGTGTACCGGGAATATATAACTCTATGGACAGAAAAATTATATTTGAACAATTAATATAGATTCTCTTTTCTGGAAAGCATCAGTGTTTTATCAGGTCACGGTAGTGCAGTTCCTAAGTGCTGGCTTCTCACCAAGTAGATCAGGATTCGGCTGGGGAATAGTTCCGGGACAATACTGCATGTTAGGGGTGTAAGTCGTAAATTTATGAGTCCCGGAAAGTTCCAACACAACTATCCGACGGTAAGATAAGAATTTGATACTTTACAGACAGGGTTCAGGTATAAATTTAGGTTTTGGCGCTCTTTTAGCGACAGAAAGTAAAAAGAAGGGGGGGGGGAAAGGGTCAGGGATAGTGGAACGGACACTTCCGACGTGGTTGCCGAAGACGGTGGAATGCAGCCATACCAAACAATTATTTGTAATTTTACAAAATAATTTGTTTTTAAAATAACAGGCGACTATTATCTAAGGTCTCGTCGCGCAGTATCCACAATTTTTTGAAAATTAAATTTTACTTCCCAAACGAGAATAAATATAAGGAAATCGTTCAACTGATTTATTACTATAGGCCATTCGGAATAAAGTGAGCACTAAAGATTTAACCTTTGAAAAAAATCACTAGCCGTTACTGCATATACATCACCACTAACAAGAGTTACTTTACTGCTTGTATGGTTGGTAGCGATTTATTGTACGTAGTTCCGTGTATTTTCCTATTTGAATACAACATTAGTGAAAGAACATATGACGAACTCGAC
>PNEQ01097962.1:0-72340 GCA_003012365.1 Medauroidea extradentata
TTGACGATTGAATTTCTTGTGTGGCCTAATAAAAAGTTAGACGGCAGATACGCTAATTCATCTCTTCATAAATAATTTTTAAAAATTATATTATTATTTTTTTTAAAAACCGTACAAGATTTCACATTGCCGTACAATCGTAAAAGGCCCCGCGTTTCCGTACATTTTACGGGCGAATCGTACAAGTTGGCAAGTATGCACATGGCCGGTGACATTATCAGTTGTCGACAGCTGTGGGTTTTTTGGCAATACCGGACTGAGGGCTGCCGCTTGCCATATGGCAATGCTGGGCTGCAACAACTGCTTCCAAGGTCATCACATCCCTGTTCGAGGTTGTCGCCTGCCAGCCAAGCACTAGACACGTGACTGTGTGGTGCCGTACCTAGATCTTCGTTTCTTCCGCCCGAGAGTTGCGTGCTGGAGAGACAAAGGATCTAGGCACGTGCCCCAGTTGTATTGATAGCTAGGCGATTTACGCTTTACTGCGAGGCAAAAGTAGCCTATGTAATTTTTATAACACTCATCAAAACTTTTGATTTGTGATGGAAAATGCAATCCTTGTATCATCCTACAACTCCGCAGCTTACAGCTTAACTTTCAATCGATTTTTAGGTAACCAAAAATTTTCACACTTTCATATAAGACGAGTAGCAATTTTTGAAGGCCAAAAATATGTAAAAAAATAGTAGTTTTATATGCTTGCAAATATGGTAATTATTTTAATAACATGGCAAATGTACATCATATAATGCAGATAATCTGTTTACGGTTACGTATATTGAAACTTTCTGCATACAAAAATTCTGTACTGCAAGCATAGGTACATCAAGTTTAAAACCAAAATATTAACTCACTCTTATGTGTGACAGTACTTGGAGATAAACAGTACCCTAAAACACTTAAACTTCACAACCTGGGTAACTCATGGAAAAAGTTTCCACTTTTGTAGAGAAGTCCACAATGAATAATACAGTTTGCAAAACACAATCTATGTAATTACAGCATTGGTTATAAAAAGTGAACCAAAAAATAGCATTTGCAATAAAAAGAAAAATAATGTGAATTTTAGCCATTTAATTTGAATAACGCAAATTTCAGGCTTTTAATGACGAATAATGAGAATTTCAGCATTTTATTTGGTATTCCTTATTTTTTTTTCACTAGCATTTACTTCGTATTAAACAATTACATATAACATCTTTACAAGTCTGCATACTAAAAATAGCTAAACCAAAGTAAACTACATACACAGTGAATTTATGTTTCATGATTGAAAAGGTTACTCGTCATACAATTTACACACGCCATCTTCATTTTGGTAGCTTCGTATGTTAAAAACTTTTAAAGAACAGTCAAAATAATTTGCGGAGCACATCTTGTAGTTATTTAAACAGCATGTTTTGTGTTTTCACATACTCGAACACAACATATATGATTCATGAAAACATGGTGTTGATGAAACAATAAGCGTATTTTCCGGGTTCTCTGTCACTAGCATTCACAACAGAATGGTAAACATAAGCAAAAAAATGCAGTGTTGTTAGCAATTCAACCACAAAAATACGTCAATAGCCATCGCTACATTGCGTTATCTATCATTGTTTACCGTTGTAATTTTCAAAAGTCAAAACATAAATAATTAACTACTGTACATTTCTTTGGTAAGCAGTTACTTTAGAAAAACATATGGCAAACATTGACAATTTCAAGAAGAATATAGTACATATTTGTATTTCAATTGTGCATGTGAGTTTTAAACTAGCACCTATGGAAAGAATTTTCTTTCTATTTGAAACAGTAGTGGAAGCCATTGTTCTACAAACTATAAACTGAGTCACATTCTGTTTATAAAATAACTCCAGAAATAAAAATTGGAAATATATTACCAGGACTAGGATTTCATTCTGTGTCATTTTTGTGTCCAAAATTCTGAAACAGACAGTGCATGTACACCAACAAGCAGCTGAATACATAAGCGAAGGACTTTATGGCTTTAATTCTTAATCGTCTTCATAACTACAATTTAGCGGTTACTGACAGGAGACAAAATTTTAAAGACGAGAACACTGAAACATTTACCATGCTTTCATTTGATAAATAATTTTAATTGAGTACTTCTAGTTAGATAAAACAATGACAATATTTAATTACATCTTAAAATTAAATAGAAACATGTACTCACAGAGTATCATGGAGGTTGACAGATACACACATGAAAAGGACGATACATTTTGCACGGAAGTGCAAATTGCTACATTTCTCCACGCATGACATCGTCGGGCGAAAAGAACACACTGTACTGCAATATGGCGGACGGTAATTGGTTAACCTAGCGGCCAGGAAGTGAACTAGAGAGGTAGGCGCCAGATTTGAAAATTAATTGTGGTTATCGGAGGTTGAGGCCAGGTGGCTGTCTGGATGTTGTTATGTATTGGTGGGCCAGTTCCCTTCGCCTTAGTTCTGCATTATTTATGGATGGTGTTAAGGCTTTTACCACTCTGTTTTTGTAGCAGGAATCAAAATCTAGATTGTGGGATGCTGCATGAGCTGCAACTGGCTTGTCTAGTGAGTCCACATTAGTACCAGCTAGGGCCTTTCTGGGGTCAACCCTATGACCATTCATCCTCTGCCTGAGGGTGTTGGTAGTGAGACCAATGTACTCAGCAGAGCAATGTTTACACTGTAGCTGGTAAATGAGGTTCTCTGTGGCACAGTTGTAGCTGCCCAGGATAGTGTAGGTTTGGTTAGTGAGTCTGCTATTGAAAGACGTGGATGGTTGGTGTATGGCACAAGTGCCGCAGCGTGGGCTATTGCACGGATGTGACCCTTTGGTAATGGTGGGTGTATTGACCATTGGACTAGATGGTAATTTGGGCGAACAAGTTTGTTTCAGAGATTTGGAGAGCGTTTGAAGACCAGTCTAGGGGCTTTGGGAAAAAAGGTTCTGAGTGAGAGGTGAAGATATTAAGATTTTGTGACCAGAGTTGAGGATGGCTTTGAGTTTGTCCAGACCTTCATGATAGGGTACCACTAGAGGTATGTCAGTGCTGCTGGTCTTGGTAGGAGTCCCCTTACCAGATATGGCTAGTTGGATTTGGTTGTGGACCAGTTGTTTCGGGTATCCTCTGTCACAGAATGCCTGAGCTATATGGTCACACTGTCCGTTAAGGTCCTCCTCACTGAACATATTCGTTTGGCTCTAGTGGCAAGGCTGTATGGTAGGGATTTTTTAGCATGGAACGGATGATAGCTGTTTAAATTAAGGTATTGCAGACTGTTAGTGAGTTTGGTGTGAACTGAGGTTCGAATCAGGCCATTGTGGAGGGTGAGTTCCACATCCAGGAATACTGTGTGAGACTGCGAGTACGACACGGTGAAATCGAGCATACTGTGGGAGTTCAGGTCATCTAGGAAGCTAGTTAGGGTATCTTCTGTGGAGGTCCAGATCATAAAGATGTTATCGATGAAGCGCATCCAGCAGAATGGTAGTGTTGGTTGGTGGTTCAGAAAGTTTTCCTCCAGTTTGCCCATGAACAAGTTAGCATAGGAGGGGGCCATACGAGTGCCCATGGCTGTTCCTCTGACCTGTAGGTACACTTTGTTCTGAAACCTGCAGCAGTTGTTGGTTAACGTTAGTCTGGCTAGTTCGGCTAGAAATGCAGTGGATGGTTTGCTGTCCGAAGATCTTTTGTTGAGGAAGTGTTCTATGGCTGATAATCATGCTGTGTGTGGTATGTTGGTGTATCATGATGTGACATCAATTGTGACTAGATATGAATTGGGAGGGATGGTGTCCAGGTTTTTAAGGCATTCCAGAAAGTGGTTTGTGTCTTTGGTGTACGATGGTAGATGTTGCACCCATGGTTGTAGATGGGCGTCCACAAGTGCCGAGACACGTTCCGTCGGGCTGCCGTATCCTGTCACGATGGGGAGTCCTGGAGGTGGCTGTTGTTGCTTGTGGATCTTGGGTAGTAGGTACAGCACAGGTGTGGTGGGGTTTTCAGGAGTGAGAAGTTTAACAGATTTTTCAGAGAGGCCCTGGAGAGGTCCTTGTGTGGAAAGGAAGTGGCTGATTTGTTTGTAGAATGTGTCTGTGGGGTCTGTAGGTAGAGGTCGGTAGGTGGTGTGATCTTTCAGCTGTCTCTCAGCCTCAGAGATGTAGTCACATTTATTAAGAACAATAGTGGTGGAGCCCTTGTCAGCAGGTAGTATGATAATGTTGCTACTGTTCTTCAGGCTGCTTATAGCTTTACGTTAAGCAGCTGATAGGTTACTGTTATTGGGGATTGTCTGAGCGAAGGACGGATCCGAGACATTGACCAGGATAAAGGAGATGAATTGTTCCAGTGGGTGTGAAGGTGGAAGTGGGGGTGGGGCCCAGTTGGATGGTGGGTTAAATTTCACCAGGGCTGGGTCAATGGTATTGCTGTTGTTTCGGGTTGTCGACCGGTTGCTGAAGAAATGCTTAAGCCTGAGGTTACGTGTGAAGCTCAGTACATCTTTGACAGTAGCAAAGTGGTCAAATTTTGTTGATGGTGCAAATGTGAGGCCTTTCTGAAGGATGCTGGTTGCCGCAGAGATGAGGTTATGGCTTGATAGGTTCAGTATTAGGCTCTTCTGTTCAGTAATGGTTGGAGAGTTTGATGCTGGGGTTGGTAGTGGATGTTGTTTGGGCAGGACATTAGTCGTGTGAGCAGGAGTGGGTAGATTTAGCAAAGATACCAAACATGGTTTCTGACCAATCAGCGGTGGAGCCAGTTTTGTTGTGGCAAGGTTGGTAGGTAGTGGGTCAGATTTCAGAGCAGATTTACAAAGTTTGTTGAGTTTATCCAGCTTGGTTTGGTTCAGAGTGGTACTGCTCTTAAGTGTAGCAGCAAGTATGTGGTTGGCTTGGGGCAACAGAGGGGAGTGTGTCAGCATGAGCAATTTCAGGTTGGAAGCGAGGTATGTATAGTGATAGTTGACCAGTAAGATATATTCAAATAGTCATTGTTTAAATTTTGTAACTTTGACAGTCTTTAGAGTGCAGCAATAATTATCTATTGTAACAAGTCATTCTGAACACACAAGAAATGGTAAATCCCATACAAAAATAACACCTAGTTTCAACGGGGAAAAAAAAAAAAAAAATAGGAAAATAACACCTATTTATTCCGGTCTTTAGTCATAAATAAACAGCATATCCCTACCCTGATCTGCCTTTGCCACAATGTAAAAATTGTATTTTCACACAGTCCTTGCAGGTAGGAACACCACGGATAAGATGAAGTCAGTACATAATTCTAATGGAAGCATGTTACCATGGCCAAGGGACAATACGTACATGTTCATCCAGAAAGTAGGTAAATCAAAGAATGAACGAGACAGAATGGGACTGCAATGAGATAATTTCTTTTCACAATGTGTAAATATTATAAATGATCTAGCACTAAAACGAGATGGAGAGTGGTTTTATGGCCCTTTAACAACAATGTCCTAAGAGCCAAAGAGGGTGAAGTATGATGAAGGGACTACACAACAGCCATGCACGAGCCAGGATTCAAAATCAGGACTCTCACTCAGTAGACCAGCACATAACCAACTCCTCTAAGAGGCCGGCGGCACTAAAATGAGAACTGACTCGTACATTTCATTCTGATTATTTCTGTGAAGTATAACGGCAATGTTTCAACATGAATACTTTACTATAAACCTTCAGTTACAACAACTGCTGAACAAATACTGTACAGTACATGGCTGCCGTGCATTGTATCTTTACAACACTACAGTTACACATTAGCAAATTTCGCTAGTGATGTACGGTATGTTCATAGTTATCATTTAATTGTTGTTGCTATAAAATATAATAAACATACCTAATACAGTAGAATCCTGTTATAATGTTTCTCAAGGGACCGAAAAAATGTTTACATTATACGGTGAACCCTCGATAACTCGGACTAAAAGGGGGGAGAAGCTGTCAGAGTTACGATTTGTCCGTGTTATCGAGGGGTGTCCGGGGAGGTTGGATAATCAGTCATTAATCACAAGAAACGCGAAGAAATTAGTACGCTATTATTTCTACAAGCAAAAGAGGCTGCAATAAATACTGTTTTGTACGTAACTATCGTATCAATTTACGGGAGGGCCACTATGCAGTGGGAAAATTAACGTAACGTGGAGGTTGCGAGCGGAAGTAGTCAAGGTCAACCGGTACAGTCTCATGCAATACAAACGCCGCACGTGACCACACGCATCTCACACAAGACGTTTACATTGAAAAATACCTTACGTCCGTATGTCACAGTGTAGGGGCAGCAGCCAACTGCTAGCCTGATAGTTACTATACCCTCCTACAAAGTTACAAAGGAATAAAAATAATTTTCCTCGTATACATGAATAAAAACGCTACTGTAATTAACAATCCTTCTGGGTCACTGTACATTATGTGAACACATTTTAACACTACTAATTTTAAAATTTAATTTTATGTATGTAAATTGCATCATAGAACACATAATTTACAGCTTTATTCTTACACAAATTGTCATATTATAAAGCAAAAAAATTTTAGTCGTTCTACAGAGTTACCGTATTTACTCGCGTAATCGCCGCATATTTTTGACCAAATTTTAGGCCCATTATAAGGGGTTTTCAAAAAATTACCTTCTAAAATTTTTTTGGTGTAGAATATAACAAATGTACATTTTTTCCTATATTTACTCGTTCATAACGTGACCATTTCTTCTAAAATAAAGAAAAAGATTTACTCGGTGTATAGTAAACATGGAAAAATTGAAGACTACAAAATCTTGTTAATCCATTCACGTGCGTCACTCAATGAAAATCGTTTAAAATTATCCTGCATAAGACGTTTACATTTTACGGTCCATTACATGTACGCTATTATTTCCCGTGAAGTAGTTTATAAACAAATCAGATTCACGCTTAAAACGTTACAACTCTCCAGACGCTGTTACGTTATCAACAGAGCATCATCGACCAGCGTGCGTGACTCATCGTGTCCGGCTTGGGCATGGATGTTGTGTTGTTCTTTCACCACTCACATCGGCTCTTGAAAACATTGTTGTTAAAGGGAAGTAAAACCTTCTCACCAATTTTTCTACATCGCAATGCAAAGCAATGATTTGTAATTTTTCCTTTTTAATGTCCGGGACAATTTCTTTTGTAACCCTGAATTCATTGTACATACCAGAACAAAATAGTTTTCCGTTTATGTCTCATTGTAACCCGCAGTTACAGTCATTTCACAAGCACCACGCTGAAATGTTTATTTACGACACATGTGCGTGCCTGGCTTGCAGGACAAAGAGGGAGGAAAGATAAAGAAGTGAGAGGTCGGCCTGCTGCGTTGCATCTTTACTCACGCGTCGCGCGCCTCGCTAGCAACTTTTTACCACACGGAACTTGCCAGATATTTACTGTGGGATTATTAAAGGCTAAGTAGCGATGGATGACTTCGTTATAAAGTATAATACTGTTCTAAAATATAATGTGATGAATTTAAATCCAGCAGAAATGATTTTTTATGTATTTTAACCAAAAAATAATTTATTAAAATTAATAAAACTTTTTTAAAAATTCTGTCCGAGTTATCCGAAGTCCGGGACATCGAGGTCCGAGTTATCGAGGGTTCACTGTAAATGGGAAAAATTATACCAGAGTAATTTATTATTACCAATCAGTTTTAGGGACCAAACGAAGGTAGCATCATAACCAGGAAAACGTTATAAGTGGGAACACTATAAGAGGGTTCTACTGTACAAAAAAAAGTTCTTCCAGCTAAGTACAGTACTTGAAAATAATTTCACACAGGCAGAAATCACTGAAAAACAGATCTATTTACGTAAAAACCATAAATTACTCAAAATACAGCAAACTGTCTTAAATACAAGGATGCAGGGATTAAGCGAAGAAAACAATTAACTGGGAAACATATTCATTTTTAAACAATACTAAATAACATTTACTTATTACATAACCAACTATCTTCTGCACAAAATGCTTCCTCTAGGGTTACATCACCCATATTGTGTGGCAAATGAATGTCCAACAATTATTATAATTACAGACAGCTGCTTGTCAGACCATGTTGAATCATGTTACGGTTAGCGGTGAGAACAGGAAGCATGGGAACCTGCGTTACATGGTAGCCTTGCAAGACCCTCTCAAGGATGAGACATGGAACTTACTGCAATGGAAAAAATTTCATTTTTTCCTCCATAGTTTGTACCTGAAGTTGCATTCCTTTCTACGAATATGTCTAACAGTATATCTTAAGATGAAGCATCAACTGCTATTTTCGATTAATATAAATTTTGTAATAACTAAAATGTTGTACGTTTGACCAACATATGATGCAGAAAATTACAGGCCAGATAATTTAGTAATGAATTAATCATATGATTTTATTAATTTGGTTTGTAAGATTGCAGAAACAGAATTTATAAAAATGTACATTCTGCAAGCTTAATTAATAAAGGAATTCCTTTTAGATGGTATTCAAACGTTTTGGCAAATCATACTGCACACCTATAATGACCAAATGTATAAAAATAAATCAGGAACCAAAGTTACTGAATAAATACTGTATAATAAATCCAAGATGGCACCTCATTTGCAGTAAGGTCATTAGAATCAGAACAACTAGCTCAAACAAAACTGAGAAGGAATCAACTGTTGCCATTGTTTACGAACCGTAACAGTATTCACTTGGAGTGATTTCTGGAAATCGTGGGAAACTGAAACGAGAATCACCAGATCAGCATCAAACCAAGGTTCTCCATAGTACAAATCCCTTATTACACCACTGTGCCACCTGGCTCAGTGCATATGTATGTCTGATAATTACAATCTGACTACTGTCTTCCTAGACACATTATATGTATACGTATTAATTTTAAATGTTGTGAAGCAGTACAGTAATATCGCAGCTTATAAGGACATTCCAATGACCTCGTCGCAAAATGGCACATCCGGCCACGATAAGTGAGGGGAATGCCAAAGCTAAGATGCTCTTGGGACAGCTGCTACTGTTATCACAACGTCTGGTTAAATATGCTTTATCACCACAGCCACTTTTCCGCCTCGTTCAGGAAGTGAACTTAGATAAGAACAAAGTGCCACTCATGTGGTACATATAGCTCGTACCCCACAACAATGAACAAAAGAGAAGAAATCTGGTGAGATTTTACTTAAGATCTTGAGTGCTCGTGGGACAAAATTGCTGGACAGGAGAGGGAAATTTCATGTGTCCAGAGAAAACCAACCCATCCTATCTACCTCACTCCTGTTTTCTAAAACAATGCAGTGACGTATGTGCCGAGGAATGACGTGACATAGCATCGTAAATATCCCACACCATTAACACACTTCAACACCTTGTCTAAATACTATTACATTTATGCACACTAAGATAAGTATTGAATTACAGAAAGAAAAAATCATTATTCAACCAGAAGTCTTAAAATATTGGCAACACCTCATATAGAGTATAGACCAGTATGGTTCTAAAACACGGTTGGCAAAAGAAGAATATTTTTAAATCATAAAATATGTTTTTTTTTGTTTAAAACAGTTCTTTTAAGTATATTTTAAACAATATCACAGAGTACAGCATTTGTGTTAAATAAACCATGTTTAACACAAACTAACAATGTTTTATAACTTATAAACATTATAGACTTGTATTTTACAGAATTTTAAATTTTAACATCCATCATATTTCCCGAAATTAACTTCTCACACTAACAATCACTGCAACCATCATTCAGGCCTACTTATTGTGAGGCACTTGGCCATCCCACCCCACCTCTATCTAGAGTTGTTTTCTTTTTGCAAGATAATTTTTTTTTTTGATAGTGGTTTTCTGTAGTTATTAAAGTAGGTTCACAGAAAGTTGAATGGAGTTGTCATAACTATACCCCGGTGGCAGTATGGACACAGGATCCCAGGATGCCGAGCTAGATAAGGTGATATGAGTTAAGGTATTTTTTTGCATTCTTGGGTCGCCTGGTTAAGTTTAGGTGCCCGGCCTACTGTAGCTTGAAGTGATGTGTGTGTTGTAAAGGCTAATAAAAGCAGGCCTTTCTTTAAGTAGTATTATATTTTCTTTCTTTTATACTGTGCTGAATGGACCCAAGTGCTTTAAGAGTAAGAAACAAGGTAAACAATGGAGGAAATCAGAACATAGACAGAAAATGAATATTAGGTTGTAAATTGTAAATTTAAGTACCGTATTTCCACGATTGTAAGCCGCACATTTTTTACCAATTTTTATACCTAAGAATTGGGGATGCGGCCTACAAGCGAAGATTGCTCATTTTGTGGTTAATAAATGAAGTAAATATGACGATAACCAATAAAAAAACATTAAAGTTACAAACGTATAGTGAGCAGTTGATTTTCTCTGCCTAAATAGTACAAATAATACGTTTCACGTATTTTTCGGCGCTACTAGAAGTCCGCCGCCACGTTAGACACGGAGAAATGTAAACAAACACCATACCCAAAACAAAACAATTTATGTGGTTAACTCATTTGGATTGACGGTGGTAAAAGCTGTTTATCACCGATAAACATCTAACACAAGATCAGCGCGTGACCATGAAGCCTGTCAGCCGCTTATGTCTGGTCTGGCTCACATCCTCAGCTGCTTGATAACGTGGCGTGGTTGGAGAGGGTGGGCGGCTGGCGGAGAGGAGCAGGTAGAGGCGAGCATAGACAAAGGGGGGTGGCGAGGCGAGACCTATCGATAAACGTACGGCTCAGTCAGCCACTAGACAGACCTTTCCCGCTTCACAGCACCACGGGCGCGAGGTCACACACAAGCAACACAAAAGATTGTTTTACTGACGTCAGCGTTTGTGATTTATGCAGTAGTTCTGAAGGAAATGTT
Source organism: Medauroidea extradentata (assembly GCA_003012365.1). NCBI lineage: Eukaryota > Metazoa > Arthropoda > Insecta > Phasmatodea > Phasmatidae > Medauroidea > Medauroidea extradentata. The sequence continues at coordinate 10,898 of PNEQ01097962.1, forward strand.
ATGATGTGACTAATAAATTATAACTGAGAAAAAATGTATGTAAAAAAATATAAATTTCTTGGATGACTTGCCAAACTAGGGGGTGCGGCTTACAATCAGAGGCGGCTTGTAATCGTGGAAATACTGTAATTATTATTTCTTTTCCGATGGGCCGCGCCACATTGAATTTATCTTTGAGGAAAAGTACTAAAAACCATAGTAGCAATGAATGCACTCAGTGCCTGTAAATTATACAAGTAATGATTTTATAATTAATTTTGACTTTGAGCACGCTGTATAGTAGTTTCAAACAAAGTATTTTTCCTTTTGGAAATTTATTGGCATGATGTGTCTTAGATGTGATATTTACGTAGTATTTGAATTCGTCGGTAGGGGCGCTCACCCGCACGTCATAGATCACGGGATATGACGTATTTACAACGGCAGGGAGGAGTCACTGGAAGGAGGTGGTACGCCCCGTTTTGGAAAAAAGTGTTGTTGGACAGCATGGAGAAAGGACACATGTGATGATAGCGAGTGTGATACGTATCGCACGGCATCGGGTTAAATAACTAATGCTTTTATGGCAGAACTGGTGCGCGAAGATAAAAAGGGACAAGTTCTTTATAAGTCACGCATAATTTAAAGGAACTCGAGGTGGTTTCTATTTTTTTTATGTTTATAAGAATTTTTTTAAGTGTTTTGAGCTGAGTCCATCTGTATCTCTCTCTATTTGTTCACGTGATAATGCAAGTGTAATGGAAATGTACAACAGAATTACAGGTGAATAAACCACCGCATTAAGCACCAGCTGGATATAGTTTTCATTTGATTTTTCACTGGTTTAACAATGAGTCTTTTCTTTTGAACCCATGCCTAAAGAACCCGAGGTAAGAGATGCTCTACGACTGAGTGAAGAGAGGACTTGGTGCCGAGGCTGGCACTTTCACGGAAAGCAGGGGATATGGTAGCAAGAAGGCGACCATTACATTATTTTCTCTGGTTTATAACTTTATCAGACAGTTTATTGAATTTATGTAAATATAGAGAACATAAATTTATGTCTATTGAAGAAATGGAAAATTTGGAAGAAAAATGTGAAATTTAAAACACGTTTTATTCAAAGCGTGGTGTTTTAAACTGTTTAGACACATTGTTTAAAGCATTATTCTAAAATGTCTGTCCGAGATACCAGCGTGCACTATTTTCTATTAACTGTAAACTACTGAATTGTTCAAAATACTGCTTACAACAACAAAAACTATAACCCCAAAGCATCATAACAAATTTAGTTGTTAAGTAAAATATTTTTGAACAATTTTTACAACTAATTACCTACATTCAATTTGAACAAGCCATATTGTTATTGCCATGCCAAAACTCACTATGATCAGATATCATAATCTTTGTTTTGGGAGATAAAAACATTACATTAATCTACAAATTTAATGGGGGAAAAACATCAGGCGAAACTAACATCCAATGACGTTGATTTAAAATACTGTAGATACAAATGTGATTCTGATACTAAAATAAACCTTGTACTTCGAATTTTGCAAAAACAACAAAACTGATAATGGTATGCAGTACTGTGTTATGTAACATAGGTATTACTGTACTGTACAGTAGTTTTATGTAAAGAATGAACGTTTCAATTCTGTAAAGCCTTTTATACTAACCTCATTTTAGTAACTTGATTTATTGAAAAACAAAATATCACAGATCAGTGTTATTAAATATTTGTTATAAAAATTACTGGTCCCATAAGTATTCAAATACTTTTATTTGAATAACAATAAAAATCCCAGATAAATACGTATTCAACCACAATGCAACAGTAATGAGGGTCCCTTTGTTTGTTATTTCTTAACACCTCGTCATGCGTGTCATTCTCACGGAAGCTCTTAGCACAAAGGAAATGCTATGAAGTGTTATTAAAATGAATAGCCACGTGACAAAATGACAGAACCTCTGGACTGTCTGTCGCTGTATGTGAGACATTAAATTTGTGAAGTCTTGCAGTTTTTTTTGTGTCATCAGTGAATTAAACACGTTAAATGTCTTTACAATGTAAATGACAACTTAATGTAGGCAATGCTTAATACCTCATCGAAACAGTTCATTAGAGACAGAATCAAATATGCACTACGACAAGAATAAAATTACGTTAAGGGACTATAACGAAGGGCAGTCAAAGCCTACGCCTAGACTAGTCGTTTCAGGAAACATTGCTTAACGAACACAGTATATGTTGCTGCTTGTTTTAATACAACTTAATTTTGACTACATAAAATAAAACCCTAATTTTACGAACTCAGATCATACTAAGCGATTCTTGGACCCATAGTAATAAAATCCTTAAAAATGAATTATGGAAAAATAAATTAATAAAAAAAAACATAAAACCCAAACATAAACAACCAATTAAGAAAAACTATGTTACAAAATTGTTCAAAAACCAATGAATATTTACACCATTAAATTCAGCACGTCTCAGTTTTCCATGGTATATACTCAATTTTACAAAGTCATTCTCAAGAATTGTGGTGCACTGAAAGATTAAGTGATCCACTGTAATTACAATATCAATGAAAGCAAGTGGATTCATAAAACTGAAGACTAACCTTGCCACACAGATGTCATAGAGCTGATGGGTAATGTTCAGGTCATTGCCTATTGCCAGTTTCCATACTTTACCCCGCACTGATGGTGGGATTCCATTCCACCACAGGTCCAAAGCTTTCTTAGATGATTTCCTGCAAAACAGCGAAGCACACCAAATCCATCACCACACATTCTCATATGTATGGATTTGTAAATATATGCTCTTCCAGAAAAAATTATTAGTTGAATTAAACTCAAACCACAAAAAAAATTTTTTTTTCAAGTTGTTTACAATATTTACATATATGAACTGTTAAAAAATTTGAACAAAAAAATAAAACATATCATATTTGTTATGTGCATCATACTGTTATTACAATTTCTCATCTGTCCCAAATGTTTTTTACAAGGTACAATAAATTATGTACATTCATGAAAAATTAATCCTGTCTGTATAATTTTAGTAAGTTTATTAGTAACTACTAAAACATTACTTGATGTAAATTTAAACTACATTTGATTCCAAAACAAACAAAATAACATTGCTATTAATATTTAATTACACACAACATTAGTAGAAACTATTACCAAAATGAGCTTAAGATTATGGAGTCATTATTAAAAAAATACATAAATAAATAAAAAGAAATCAACTTTACATCACTCTACAGTACTAGAATGTTGATTTTACTACACTACGGCCTCTGTTTTACAGCACAACAACATTGATTTTTCAACACTACAACCTTAATATTGCAACTTTACAGCCTCGATTTTACCACACTATAGCTATGACAGCCCCCCCCCCCCCTTCCTGCCCCTCTCTTACTTCACAACTCTACTAATAATCTGGACCTTCCTTCATTTCCAGTGCCATTTTTATTTTTAATGGATGTAACTGCTGAGTGGTTACACTCATATTCTGTCAAGAGGGTTTTTACGGTACTATGCCGGTTTTTCCCTCTCCCTTCTTAGATTATGGTTTAGCTATAGGTACACTTAGGGAGGTAGCCATGGCCCCAATCGCGGCCATATCTGCCCAATCACTCTCTGCCATGATGCATGCCTCCTCTGCATGAAACTTCTCCCTTGTAGCCGTATGGGGCTCAGCCCTGAGACGCACTTAGTTCCGCTCCTCCCCGGGCCGCCCCCATAGATTAGGGTAGATTAGAAAAAAAAACTATAGATATGATTTTATAACACTACAAGCTGAATTTCATAACCACACTACTTAAATTTTACATGGCTAAGCAGGAGTTAAATATATTATGTAATTGCAAGAATTTCAATCTGCCTTAGTACAAAACTTGACTGGGTTATAGACAAAACTGGATTTTACAGTGAGATTGATTTCGACATAGCATGGAAGCTGTATAGCAAAAACCATGATGTGTTTTAACACCAGCCTACTTACATGTGGTCCCATTTAGGAAGGATCTCATTGTTCCAGATGCGAGCTGCATTTGCTAGTTGTTCTTCCAACTTCAGCTGCTGTTGTAGCTGTTTCTTGCGGTGTTTTGCTTCCTTCAGCTCTGCAATGTTTTGCAGTGCACACAGATTACAAATCTTTCACCAAACTTTCCAATAATCTCAGTTTTCCCGCAGGATTTTTTTTTTTAAGTTTTCTGGTTTCTAAAACTGAGGATTCTTTTTAAACTAAACACAATTCAACACCAGTTCCCTTGCACCAATTTAAATATGGCTGATATTTAATTCATTAATCAGTACTTTATTTAATCAAGCTAATCTATACATATATTCTAGAATTGACTGATAGCCATATCATCTGAAATTTTTCGATTCCTCGTTCCTGCATTTCTCTTCAAACATTAGGTTGTCCTCGTTTCATTTTCAAACAATTAGTACATTAGGTTATTTCTGTTCCCTCTATCACTAAAGAGTGAACAACTGTTTAGCTGAACATAGAGAACTTGCATGTAATGAAAATACAATGTGTAGTTCAAAAGACTCTGCATCAGCTGTTTGCTTAATGCTTGGAATGCCTGATGAAATATTCTTGGCTTTTGAATTTTATCATTGTTAAAGTTTGACAACATTCCGACATATCTGTTGACATATTCAAGGTAGAAAAGCTAAAAAAAGAACAGTTCTACTACCCTGAATATGGCAAACGCAATGTCAATCAATATATCTCGAAACCCTTAGAGGTCAACCAAACTAAACCACTAAAGCCAAGAACACTTATACAACACACATGGAAGCCTGCAAAATATATAATAAATGGTGGAATGGGTAAATGCTTATCACAGAGGTATTCAGTGCAAGTGAGAATAACTGAGGTAAGGATGGAGCAGCAATAGAATGCACAGATTGTCCAAATTCAACAAATATGCTGGAATGGTTTGAAATGGTTGCTCATAAAGTAGGGCAACCAAGAACCGCTCACCTTCAGATTTTAATTTGTAATGACTTCCAGAAAACCTGGAAATTTCAACTGACTTTTAAGTGTAATTTTGTCCCAACCCCCTCTTAGTATAGGCAATGGACAATTCCTTCCCCCTTTCCTTGCTGGTTGCTATAGAGACCGTGAAACTGTTCAGAAACATGTAAACCACCAAATTAAAAAAAATTAGTACTAATTATTACAAATGTGCACCATTTTAATAAACATTATGACTTGTTACACTGCCAACAGCAATCTGCGATAAATAACATTTGGCTAACTTAATAGGTACTGATTCATTTAACATCTGAAATCAGTTTGCAAACATGCTATAAGCATATATTCTCAACAGTATGCTTTAGAGTGTGTGGTAGATAAATAGATAAATATACGCTGAAAATATCAATTGATTTCTACGCTTTTTTTCAAAACAAACATGGATAAAATACTCAATGACAATCCCAGATAATGGCGTTTGCCAACTTCATGAGTAAATATTTATCCAAAACTACTCATTTCTTATGCATGATCTCTTGCGCCGCAGTTAAATGCAAGAGGTTCCGCGTCAAGAGATTGTGCCTCGGAAGTTCCTAACACTGGAAACAATTATGTTCCTAAAACTATTGTCAAAGAATGCTATTGTTTAATTTTCGCAGATTGGCTTCAAGAAACCTACAGTTATAGATAAATGATTTTAGCGTTGAATTATGTACCACACCCTCTTAAGGGTGCCACCTTGCTAGGTTGCACATACTGTCCTGAATATCAGGTAAAACCAGGTTATAGTATACATCTACTACTCAACATGCCTGCACGTTTCTGATTATGATTAATATTCAAGAATCATATACGTCTGACAAAAAATTTCATCTCATGTGTTCACTGGGAACGTGAAAATGAATCAAGTAGGGCAACATCATAGTCAAATAGAACATTTCAAATCTTCCGTACAGAAACTTCTGAGTTGTGTTTCGGAATGCACCATGCTTTATTAATAGGCCATACAAATATAGACACCATCAGTAAAGTAAATTCAAGGCAAATTGCCTGTGGGAAGACTGCATGCCAGCTAAGCCATTAGTGACTGACTGCATCGAGTCAAGCAGTAAATGAGCCTTTGTTGCCTTAATGCCTGCACATTCCGAGACCCAGATCGCGCAAAGCAGCATTAGGAAGGTGGAACCCATAACCATTACAAAAATTATGTGACCGTCTTCAATGGTCATGCAGTCTACCTTTCTTGCGGGCAGCCTCGACCATGCTCTGATACTCTTGTCTGTGCTTCAACTCCTCATCATGGGACTTGGCCGGCAGGTTGGATGGGCGGTTGTGCTGGATCAACGCCGAGCTGCTGGCAACCACGCTTTCGTACCTCTTGCTGCCGCTGCCATTCGAGCGGATGCTGGCGGGAGATGCCGGCAGGCTACCTCTCACCTGCAAGTGATTGTGCTCATATCTCTCCGCCGCACCAACTACAGTATATTTCCCTAATTATACCCTTCCATTGAGCCTGCTATCTGCAGTCTGTTGCACGATATTTCGACAAACGTTCAAAGCTACAACTCCACATACACGAGTATTGCAGGAATATAATCACAACAAATTTCATAACATGACAATGCTAATAAGAACAATTCTGTTAACATTTCATCAAAAAGTCACTTCATATATTATACAAAGTCCTGTGATATGTCAAAATTGCTTATTTTTTTATATAGAGTCATCTGGTATTATAACTAAGTGACCAAGTTATTTCTTGAGAGTGTGTATTTTAGAGCAACACAACAAACACAGACTTATGAAGACTTGCTTGTTTATGAAATTGTAATGAACGAACGGGAAAATGTTGCGACATAATAAATGGTGTGCAGAAAATAAAACTTATTTGTATGATTTAAAAATTTATTACCAAAAACCAACTGCATTAAATTTATCAATATTTTTAGGAATATGTGACTGACTACTGGTGCAGCATAATTTGAGAGAAATGACTAAATTCAGTAAAACTAACAAAAATTCACATAAAATATTTTTATTCGTAATTTATAGTTTTATGTAAATATTAAGTACTGTATTCTAGCAAATAAAATGGCAACGGGAAAATAATTTATCTAGACTGTTCAATGAACATTTTCAGGAACCTACATACAGTAATTCAATCAATAAAAAGTATTTAACGAAAATGTTCAGTTTTCAGGAACACAACCCAACATCATAGAAGAACTGTATAAGCAGGATGTAAGTATGACATAAAATAGAACCAGGTGGAGTACTATGGAGGAAAAAAAACTGCTAATAAAAGAAAGACATGATGCTTCAAAAATGTACAGATTTGGCAAAGAGATAAAAGAGGAAGAACAAAACTGAACCAAATACTACAAAGTTAATACAAAGACGGGTATGATTAAGGCACTGCAAAATAGGAGACACATGTTACTGATGCTATACATCTGTAGACCTAGTTAGCAGGAAAATAAATTAATTCCCACTCTATACAAAAAGGATACTAGACTGTGTAGCTACTTTCTTATCTCATGCACGACCTTGTCTAGCTAGCACTATCTACAACTATGCACTAACAAACAGTGTTTCAAGAGCTTAGTAGTGTACACAGAAGCCTCCGTCAAAGTTTTCAACTTGCACAGACAACTATCGGGAAGTAAATGTCCACTACCATAATAAACAAAAATGTTCATCACACCACTTACTTTCTCAAAACTGAATTTGAATGTAGACTCTAGGTTTGTTTTAATCGCAGTGACCTGGCGTCTCTTTGTGCCCGGGGCACTCCTAGGCGTTTTACTTACTGGAAACAATATGGCGAGGGTCCGTTTTACTCGCCAGGTCAAGCGCCTCCAGGTCAAGTAGGTCATGCTCCCGCCGCTCCACCTCGCGAGGTAGAGTTGTGGGGGCAAATAGTCTGCTAGATGTTTTCACGCCAGTCTGCTACATCGTGGTCTGTTAACGTTCGTAGTGATATGAATGAGAATAACTTATTATTTCAAACAACATTGGAAAATGATGGAAATAATATAGCCGATGATGAAGGAATCGTGTTATTTACAGCAGAATGTAATTATTTATTTCGTACATGATAGTTCTTCATTCTCTATTACATTCCCGATAGCTTCTGCTAGTTCGGCCATCACAAAAAGAAATGCACGCATGCAGTAAAGCGTTTTCCTTCGCCCTTTAAGAGTACAACTCCCTCTGACCTGGGTCAACATTATTCCAACTCCACCAACTCCAGGGAGACGTGAGACACGCTAGGTCAAGCGCGAGTAAAACAAACCTTCTATTTACATTACACAGTACCACAAATCAAAGAAAAAGGACTAAAATTTTTTATACATACATTATTACAAACTTCACCACTATCGAAATTGTGTCAACAGATTTTTATGTACTGCAACAGGGGTTTAAATGCTCCATTATTAATGGTTACAATTAAACTGTTGTATATCTGGGGGAAGGTGGGTACATTTGGGACACAGCGATGTTTGGGACATTATAATTTGTTACTGAAATGTTGGCACATCTGCACTGGATATTTTACTGTAAACAACTGTCTTCTTCAATTTGTTGTAGGTGTGTTGAGTAGTTTTGGCTTATTTTTTTTATATCAATTAAAAAACTTTTTTTACCTAAAATCTCAATAATTTTATGCCAGAATTATCACTCAATATTTATGAGAAAATTAAACTAACGGTAGGTGTGATGGTATCAAACCAAAGCATAACTTTTGAGGTCTGTTTTGATATAACAACCATAGGCAAAAAAATTAAAATCCATGCAATTACGATTTACAGTATTCTGTTTTAGAATGCACCATGGGGAGGTTTGGGACACTTTGCATACTATAAGATTTTTAGTAACTCATTAGGTTGGTTAGATTCAGGTCAAATACAGCTTAATTTATTTCATCACAAATCAAAATTTAACATAAAAAATAAAAATAAATCAAATTAAAAAAAATGTCTTGAATATTCCCACCATCCCCTATTATTCAACTTAGTCCGAAATTTTACTACGTAAGGTAAGTTCTACCAAAGTTAATTTCAATAAAGTTAAATTAAATGTAGTTCTACTGTAGTGAAGGACAGACAGCTATAAATTTCAATGTGGATAATTTATAAAGCACTCAAATTTTCTAAAACCTGAGACACATATGTTGTAGGTATAAGATAAAATTTAGTATTATAACAGACAAAGGTACAAGTACTTACAGATGATACTTGTAAACAGATACACACACACACAAAAGGACGACACACATATTTCCATGACCGAGCTTCCGTGGAAAAATGTGTGTTGTCCCTTCACGTATATACCTGTTTACAAGTATTATCTGTAAGTACTTGTACCTCTGTCTGTTATGTTACATTGTTAGCCTAGTGGCCTATTTTCCACCATTCTTAAAATACAGTATTTAATATTATATTATGCCCTTTTCAATCATCAAAATTTTCTCCAGCTAACTGAAACTGAAATTTTTTCTAATTGCATCATCAAAACAAAAAATAATAGCTAGTTTTCTTAATTAAAATGTGGCCATTAACTTCCGACAGTAAAGGCCATCAGTTCAATGCCAGGTTTCTCCATGCACAAATCATTTTGAAGGACTGCTTTTACACGAGAAGTATAGATAAAATAGAAAAAAATTGAAGACGATTCATCCTCTTGAAGAAGCTTTGCTACTGCCTGTAGGACACACTTTGTATCAACATCAAAGTAGGAATTGGTTTTGCGATTATGTGGCAACTGCTCACCCTGGTAACAAAGTAGGATAATGACGATTTAACTATTACACCTGGTGATCACAGGATTGGTCACGTGGCTGCATGCTTACCTGGTATTACTCAGCTCGACTCCTTTTTGCGAAGTGACACTAGCTGTGGTTTATGAAACCCCTGTTGACTGGGAAAAAAACCTTGGCAGCAAGTGCAGCACGCACTACACAATAACGGGAATCAGTGAAATTCCTGGAATTCTTCCAAGGGTACAACAATGTATGGCACATCAATGATGTATTCGCAAAGCAGTCAATAGATGTGTGTTCCAAAACTTGCAGTGAAACATACAGGTAACAGCTATTATTGTTTAAAACTCAGTTTAGAGTTTGTGAATTTCTATCAGTTTAGTATGTCAGCATTCTTAGTAATGTTGCTCAATAAGCACTCTTAACGATGATCATGTGTTTATTTACTTTTCACCAACTACCTGTACCAATCATATCCTGTAGGCTCAAACCATCTAAGGTCATAAACTTCTCACTCGCTACATAAATGTTTCAAGGTCTCACCTATAGGCTTGTATCGGGAGTCGGCGACTCCGGTTCACCACACCTGAAGATCTGTTGGTTATACGATATCTTGGACTGGCAGTGAGGTTGATATGGAGGAAGTTGGTGCATGTGCCCTGTGCGACTAGTGGTTTGAATTCCCCGCCCGGACTTCGGCCGCCGTCGGATGCGCTCGTGTTCGCTCTCCCCTCCTTCCCCCACTTCTCCCTCCCATGCCTAGCTCAGACGCTCAAGTCTGCGAGACAAGTAGTCTTCTCCTGGGCCCGTTCTGGGGCGGTTGTGTTTTGCTTGCGACCGCGGTACCACACCTGAGCCATGTCATCGGTAAGTTCTTTTTTCGTTTAATTAAGTTTTGTGTTTCTATTTTCCGCGTATTTTCAGTTAGGTTTGGTTTTGTGATTGTTTTCGTTAATGACACGTCGAGGGTGTGCTGTCGCGGCCGTGAGCCCAGTACGACTTGGGAATGGTTCCTGCCTTAATTTTTGACGGAATAAAGTGGCGCGCGTGTGTCGGCCACAGCAGAATTGTATTTTTCAGCCTAATCTTGTAACGTAGTTCTGCATAAATCTCTCAGTGGAGAAAATATCCTGTATACACCTATTTGTCAGAGTTTGTATGGTATCGTGCGTTTTATAAAATTGTTTTGCTAAGGTCTGTCTTACATCATTGGTAGTTTTGAGAACCCTGTGTCGATGTCGTACCTTAAATGTGTGTTCTAATGGGAAGGGTACTGGTGACTGGCACTGGGCCTTGGTCGATGCTTAGCAACGCCAAGATTAGCAGCCTGTTATTACTGTGTCTGCTAGAAGCGGGCTCAGGCTCATTAACAAAACATGTTTCAATGGTTATCTGACACATAAGTAATAAGTAAATATCAATTTCAAAAATAGGCAACACAAACCTAACCAAATATACAGCAGCAAGTAAAAGTTGATTACGGTCCTACACTGGATCAGAAACCTCAAACACAGGAATTGCTTCATAAAAGTATACAAGGTTGACCACCCAACATTTAATATGTTAAGGAAATTTTACTGCAAATAATCCTCAATCTGACAGTCTAAAAAATTTAAAATTACTCGATTCAATAATCAGTATTCCTCGATTTGATACAGAGCCAGCAAAATTTTCAGTAAAAACTTCAAAAGCATCTGTAAGCCTAATATAATTGTTAGAGAACATTCAATAACAATTTTTATTGTAATAACATATATTAAAAACACAGTAAGGAAAAAAAACAAAAACCGCTCTTCATGCAAAAAAATTCAAGAATAATTTAGTTTTAAGTTGACCAATCAGTAATATAAGTACATACTATAGGTAAGTCATTAAGTATTAGCTTTTATTTTCAATCTCTCCCTCATTGATAATCTGATATAAACACATGCTCATGAACGGGCATTGTGAAGTGTGTGCGAACTTCTCAAATACTCACAAACTCCTCGTAATGCAGTTTCAACTACCTACGTATCAATTTTATTGTCAAGACACACAATTACAGTGGCCACTCGAAAAGGCACCATGTACAGTTCAACAATTTTTTGGTTTTCCATTCACCAATCCCTTCAAGGATGCCACCTACCACACGCTACGCTTGAAATGCATTGTAACGTACAGTGAAATATGATATTCTTTACAAAACTATTTTACATGAACCCGCTGTATTGATGTACGAAAAGAAAACACACTTCAGACAAACACCATGCTAACTGAAAATAACTTACTGTTTCGAATCCCTCCCATATAGCTAAAAAACTGTATTTCCAGACTGCCGTATTTCAAGCTGTAAGTCTCTCTCATGTAACGTCCATGTTTTGGCATTTCTCTCCGAGAAATGTGTCTGGCAGTTCCATAATGTTTGGATCATTAAACCTACCTGGCTTCCTGGAAAAACACTGTCTACACAATCCTGTTTACACACATCTCAGAAGTGAACTGTCAAAACATGAAATACTTACATGAGACAGACTATACTAACCAGATGTATGAGAAATTCAGAAACAAAGAAAAAGTACACTGAACTGAGTTAAAGACGTTCTACCAGTAAAATTACACGGTTACCACATAAAGTCCACCTACAGTAACAAACAGTCCTCGGTGCATAGTTGGTTAGGCACCAGTCTACAGTGCAAGAGGTCCAGGGTTCGAATCCCAGCTTCGGCATACATGTTGTGTTGTCCCTTCACCTCATATCATCCTCATTGGATCTTAAAACGTTGTTGTTTGAAGGCAGTAAACTCTTCTCACCACCATTAAAAATTGATTGGTGGCTTGACTTATGGAGGCGATTCAGTATTTTATTTCCTCATCAATGTTGCCCTTATAGCTCTGTTACGTCTGAGCCTCTAATGCTCTAATGCACAAAACCGCTCAAGGTGGGTGACACTCTTAAGGCTTGGTTTCAGTCGCCATATTGAATTTTATTGTTAATTTTTCGCTTCTTTGGAATTCTAAGAAGAAAAATGCTAAATATTTGATTATACCTCAAATTCTATTTACATTTTGCTAGAGTACAGACCCTGCAATTTAGCTGTTAACGTATAATTATGCCGCAATGTATGTGGCACATTATTTTGTATTCATAATTTGTCCGACAAATTGCGACCTAACTATACATTACTAGCTCTATTGCTATGCTTGTATTGTAATAGAATCTGCGGTATAGTCACCGATTTAACAATTTTCTTCTCAGAATTCCAAAAAAAGCAAAACATAATAAAATTCAATATGGCGACTGAAACCGAGCTAACCACAGAAATAGCAAAGAATATGAGGGCATATGCTGAGTAGCCTGGGGTGGTAAAAATAACTTGGGCTGGCCATGCACTAGTTATATCAACCATGAGAAAAGGATAGGTATTTGTATTAATGTGGCAAGGGAATTAAATTATGAAATGAAGGCTTACTTCTGACTCATCAACTGGCTTGCACATTGCCTTCCCAAACAGTCTCCAGCCTGGGCTGCTGCTTGAGCTCTGGATTTCGCATTTGGACTTCCACGCAAACACATTCCTGGACATAACAAACACATGTCTATGATTGAATCAGGACATGCATAAAAAATATACAGCTATGGGCTCATCAAACTATTTCATGATCGAAGACTCAATAATTATTACAGCAAATTCAAAACAAAATGTTTGTCTCACTAAACAACTACATTTTTGCAATATTCTCCGGAAACAAAACTTGATTTCAATTTGATGAATATGTTAGTTCACCTTAATTTATTTTACTTATTCACAGACTCTGAAAAGCCTAAAACATTGAAACATGTCACACATTAGGTACTTTTCCTGTCAAATTATGTCCAATTAGGCTACACAAATAGTTTCATTACAAATGACTGGGTCTCATTTGAGCATATCTGAAGAATTCGTTAATCTTCTTAGCTTACAAGTACAGGCCTAACCTTACAACTTCGAAAGCTCGCACAACGGTAATGTAATAACTTGCATCCGAGTTTGATTCCCAGTCTAACCATTATATTCAATCTGCCCTTGTTTCCAGAGATCTCTCCAAGTGAAGGATTGGATCATTCTTTAGAGCAGGCCTTGGGGTGTGTTTACACAATGTTGTTACTTACAACATGTACGATTAAATATGAAAATGTATCGGCTATTAGTAGAATCCACACATTTTTAGCCTACACAGATAAGTATCCCATGAATGTTCGATAAAAGGTATGCTAGTGTATAGCATAATATCTGTGTTTTCTTTAATTTTTTTATCTTTTTGCAGACGATACTGTTACGTAGTCTATACGTCATTGCATCAGTGCCGATATTTATACCTAAATTAAGAATAAACTGAATGATTCTCTATAGAAAAAATATATATATAGACACATACACACACATGCATGCACGCACGTACACACACGAAAATAGGGTCAGAGGGTAGCTGTAGACTTCATCCATTTTTATTTATCAAGTAATATGTCCTTAAGTGGAACCATGCTAAACTGTAGATTTTATCCAATAGACTATATGGGATGTAAGAAAGAAAAATCTAGTGGGAGAAATGCAACTACGTTGCAATGAGTCCCACGCATGCTCGACCCCTGAGCATCCACCTGAGAGTGCCCCTTCCCTTGTGACAGTTTAGGTTAGTTTAAATTAGGTCAGATTATTTTTAATTTGTTTTTAATAGTTTAAAATATTAAAAAATGCAATGTTTTGACTCAAAGGTCAGTTCTGTTATGTTCAAAAATTATAAATTAATAAAAATTAATACACAGTCCCGCAGGGCCTGGGTGCAACTCGAGCCTGCACAGAACAGTTGAGACGTAGTTACATGTCTCCTGCTACACTCTTGTGGTGTATGTTAAGTCCAGTTACTAAGTATATTAGGGGCTGTGGTAGCTTAATGGTCAGACCATTTGCCTCACATCAAGGCTATCTGGATTTGATCCCCGGTAGGGTCGATCGCCGGATTTTTGCATACAGGAATTCTGCAACACAATGCAGTTGGTCAGTAGGTTTTCTCGGGGATCTACTGTTTCTTCTATCTCTTCATTCCAACGCTGCTCCATACTCACTACATGTCACCCCCCACCAGCTATAATTCAGTGGTGGGACGCGAGAACAAGTTACAGGAAGATATTGAGCGGATAAGGCTGTGGACAATTGAAAACAAAATGAAAAAAAAAAGTTAGAAAAACTAAACTTGTGTGGTTTACAGGAAAAAGGCTAAAGAGCAGGGAAGTCTATAGTTGGACAGGGCAGGAAATAAGCGAGGCATCCGAGTATAAGTACCTAGGAGTAGTTCTACATGAAAATCTTGGGTGGAAAAGCCAAGTTCAGACAGTGGTCGCAAAGGGTACGAAAGTGCTAGAAATGATGGGTAGAATATTAAGGGGAACCAGCTCGGAGGTGAAGGAGAAGGCCTACAACACCATGATCCAGCCTGTTCTTGAGTACGCTGCAGCTGAGTGGAACCCCTATGTTGAGGTGGAGGTGACGAAACTAGAGAAGGTGCAAAGAAAGGCAGCTAGATGGGTGAAGGGTAAGTGGAGAAGGTGGGGGCAGGATGGAGAGGATGAAAGTAGTTTCAGGCCATAAGTGATGAGGGCTGTGGGATGGAACTCATTGAGGGATAGGAGGAGGGTGGAAAAACTGGTTAAGATGTATAAGATAGTGGGACAGGACGGATGGAGTGCACTAGCTGAACATCTAGATAAGGATGGATATAGGCTAGGGGTAGAGGCAACAAGAGTAAAAAGATACAACGGGTCTGGCGGAGGACGGGGCGGGGACTACAGTCGATGCTGGTTAGGACGGTCAGGGAGTGGAATTTGTTTCAGGAGGAGGTGGTGTCATGGGGCGTGTGGGACAGTTTAGGAAGACTTTGGAGAGGATGTTGTAACTTAAAGGTGTTGGGATGCTTGCCAACGGGCGCTTGCCCGATATAAGTTATTATTAATATTATTATTATATTATTAAATGTGCTTCATGTAGGAGTATCGCAACTCAGTCAACCTTAAGTACTTAGATTACTTACCGAGTGAAAAAACCAGACAAGCCTTTCCTCTTAGGTTTGACTCCATTTTCTTCAAAAAAACAGTTTCCTTCTCCATACGAACCCAAACTCTCATGCCCGCTGTAATTTGTTGAAATACTGTCCGAATCAACATGAGCACCTGTTGTATTTTCAACACTCGCTGAAGGACTGGTGTCGCTAAGGCTTGAAACTATGCTAGAAAACGAGCTAGCATCAGTACGGGATAGGGAGGTAGCATGGGTGCCTACTCTCTGCAATGTGCTATGTGGAGATTCATAACTAATGCTATCTTCACAGTGATATGACAAAACAATCCCACTATCCTCCCGCTGCTTTCCACTGGCTCTACCTAACTTTTCTTCTTCAATACTCTCCAGCTGTTTTGGAGCACAGCAATTGGCTTGAACCGAAGTCTCTTGGTATTTCCCACAGACATCCATTGGCTGCTTATAATTACCGCCATCCTTTGTGAGAATATGCAATTGTTTCGTTACCGGACTGTACGCCAAGGGAATGTTCTGAAGAAGCTCGGATAAAGGAACAGATACCTTTGAAGAATTAGGCCTGTCAGACTCTGCACTCATTAGATCTTCAGTCTTATTCATTGGCACTGGTATATTACATTCGCTACATATATTATTGTGGTTGTTTGCTAGAGCACATGCTTCACGATTGCATACTGAAAATTTTGACGATACACTAGGATTGGCAGAATACTTACTTAATTGTTCTCCACAATGATTCGGCTCAGAGCGCAAAGTTTCAGAACTATTACCATCTGCATTGGCACAGGAACATCCAAACATTTGTGTATCACAAGTTATTTTACTATTCAATACTGATTTAGATTTTCCAGATACAAGTTTATCATTACCCCTTTCTGGCCATGTTCTAAACCACGAATCACAGAACTGCTTGCAGTGTGTATCTGGTGTCACCTGAAATGCAGGATTAGTTTCATCAGAAGCCACACTGCAATGGTTCTCCAAGCCATTAAAATCTGTTCCCAATGATGTGTTCGTTTCACTATCGGCTACTGGCGGCAACTTGTTGTCTAACGAATTGGGTAGACTTTTGCTCCTCGAGTACTGTGTTACATTACCAAAAACTTTATGCAAATAACGGCTCGTGTGACCCATCACTCCACCAGTGTCTTTCGCACGTTGAAAACTATTAGCTAAATCGCTGCTACAACAAATGAGGCCAGGATTCGTTTCTTGAGCGACATGAGAACAGCCAGTGTTACTTTCGTTCGACACATACTGTACAGATGCTTTGGTTATTGCTTCTGGAGATTCTGTTTTCATGACGAAATTACATGCAGATTATATAGTGCTCGAAGCTTAATTAAACAATACGGTAATATTCTACCACTGCCATCTTCAAAACCAAACGACACTTTTCTTATCTGTCCACAACATTCCACAGCAGCCCTAGTTTTCATTCATTTTTATTTTCTTTTTAATAAATTGCAAAGATATTTATACACCAAATAATGACAACAAACACTCATGATACAGAGTCCACACAAATCAGATTCTTGTTATAACCTTGTAACCACAGGGTTTTGCTCTTGTGTAGGTGGTATTACCTATTTCGATATAGGGACATTATTACGGAAAACGGTAATTTTAAATAATTGGTAAATTTGTTATTTAGGAGTGGCAACACTTACTGTGGTACACAATACATTTTCGAGCTGGAATTGCGCGTGTGGAAAGTTACATTTAATTTTGTTGGTTTTGTTTTTTTGACTTCTGCAGCAAAGTTGAAACGAAGTATCGTTATCACAGTTAAGTAAGTTACAGACCAGAGATATAGTAATGTCTATAATTCATTCTAGTAATTTTTTTTTGTATTGGCCATGGCTTTCCGCCTCTGTGGTCAATTGTCTTTATATTGGATTCAAAATATTTTTAGATGTTGAATAATTTACTACTAACTAAAAAACAACACAGTGAAATTTATCACATTTTGAATGTATTACTAACATATTCCATTCATATTTTCGATGTCTGTGTACTTAAAATGATAACAATTGCTTATTATAATTTCACCTTCCATTGTACAGCTGACAGGTGTCATCTATAACTTCATCAATCACCAACATAACCCCCAAAATTTTCCAACTCCCCTTCGCTGTCACCAGTAAACAAATTCCACTCCCCTATCAATCTCCAAAGCATAGACTGCCTATCCTGCTTTTAAAAAATATAAAATGTGCGTGCTTTCTTGGATTTTCACCATATTACAACTCTGTACTGCATTACAGGTATTAATCATGTCTTGGGTAACCTCTGGTAATCGACAAAACCTGATAATGTGATAGAAAACCCACTTGACTCCCAGTTGGGAATTTTTATAACTGCCTATACTAATATAGTGGCCAGTCGCAACATAATCTTCAACAGTGAAAAAATAACTGGGCCTACGTACAGTAAATATGTGGAGGGGGAAGAGTCTTTTTGTTTCGACTGCACGTCCGTTGGTGCGGGCACAAAAACTGACTCATGGATCGCTACTTGGCACTTGCCACAAATGCCAAACACTTCCCATGTGAAGACAAATGCAGATTAATGAACCCCTCCATTGTGCCACTCACCACCAAACCAATGTGTTTTGCCATTATAAACAAATGCCCCAGCTTGTTTTCCTGTGGCATCCCGGATGTAACCTCTTCTTCCGATACGGAATCTCCCACTTTTACCCTCTGTCACTGTCCATTGACATCTCCAATTCTTCTCACTGCAACTTTGTCTACCAGCAATTCCTCAACTTTCCTCATTAACACCCAGTATAGGGGTTACAAAATTCGTACGGTCCTTAGAAGTCCTAAAAAGGTCCTTAATATTAATTTTGCGGGCCCGTAAAAGTCCTTATTTTTGTAAATATTTGTCAAACTTGTGTTTGTAATACTGTATTTACTTGTGTAACTTATTACTCACTTTTTGTTATGACTTTTTGGGTTAAAATCAGGGATACATAAGATAATGGATGGAGACATATTTTTGCTCCTGAGACATGGAGCCACGTGTATGCTCCCGAGACAACGGACAACTTTTATGCTCCAGAAAAGTATTTTTACTACAAATTCATACGTGAAAATGTGTGTGTAAAATACGTGAGGACATAAGAGATGTAAGTAAATACAGTGTTTGTACTTTTAACATATTTTTAAACAAATATTTTGTAATGAGCTGTGTTGATATTATATAGCTACAGTAGAATTGCAAAATATATTTGACCTTCACTTGTTTCGGTTCAGTATGTGTGTGCAGCATTGATGAACATGCTAGAGTTCACCAATATATATGGCATGCAGTACCTTATAACTTTGGATCATTTATGTATCTACTACAGTTTTAGTGCCTAGTATGAAATTAGTTTATTTACGTACCATATGAGCATCAGACAAAGCTTTGGCAGTCAACACTGCACCATGCATTAATTGTTACTCAGACTTGTTACGTTGTTTCTGTGTGGAAGGTTTACATTTTGTTGTCAATTTTTTTTATAATTTCTAATTTTTTTCCGTCATGTTGTGAACTTTTTTTCAATTCTTAAAAATGTTCTTGAAAATATTTAAAAAACTCATTAGATGTCTTTATTTTTCAGCAATGATTTGACAAAATAGTAAATAATATTATTTACCAGAAAAAGAAACAGGTTTTATTGAACATAATTGTTAATTGAACTCCTTGATCCAAGGATGCATGGAATTGACTTAAATGCTTGTATGGAGGGAATAATGGTAATCATCGTACAGTAAAGACCCTGCTTCACTGAAACTGTAATCTGTGGGTCGGTGCACAGTTGTTGCCAATCTGTCTGGTTGAAAAATGTGACCATGACGTCAGTATCATGTTTGTGTCGGTGGAGTTGGCCAACTTTTAACCTTAATAATACTTTTATATATAGAGTTTTACTGGGTGGAATAATACTATGTGTATTTTGTAAATACATTATCACAAATATGCACATTTCCAGTGAATAAATGCTTGCCCCATTTGACTAATAAGTCAAAGATTACGGCTTGTCACTGGGCTGTTGTCCAATTTTAAGTGAAATTATTATTATTTTAGTTATTGCCATGATAATTATTAGTAGCCTACTAGTATAATTATTATACACCATTAGTCCGTTTAGGGTAAAACTTCAATCCAGATTGAACCTGAAGTGGAGTTAACTCGGAGTGAATTTATAGCGAACATGGATTGACGAACTGTGTTTACGGTAAATATTACAATCCAGATTGAACTGTAAACAAGAGCCAAGTTGAAGTCGACCTGGACTGAAAACGTAATAATGCTATTTGCTATCGTAATTTTGTTGCATTTTTATTTTCTTTGTATTTTTATGTTTTTGTGGGTTTATCTGTGACGTGGCAACATTTGCAAGCAATGGCATATCCATGAATACTCATCTTGTCATACGTCCCCATTGCAAAAATCTTTCAAAAACATAATGCTATCTATCTGCGACAGTACGAAGCGGAGAACAGATGACAAACTAAGAATAAGAGTTGCTACGAATAAGTTTTTTCTACGTGAGTTGCACCACTTGTCTTGTTCCATTTGCTTTATAAAAGCCATTTAGCTTTACATATACCTTCTTTTAACGCTTTCTGTTAAATTATAGTATGTTCTCTGTTCTTATTTAACCTAACCACAACACGTAACAACACAATATGGCGGCAACTTTGTCCTGCGCATTTTCCTTTTTTGTCCAGTCTGTGGTTACAGTAAAATCTCAATCAGGATTCTTCACTCCAGTCCACCTCAACAAGTGGAGTGGATTATCTCGCTTCACTCCTACTTTAGTCCACAACAAAGTGTTTATAGTAAAATTTCAATCTGGATTCCTCAGTCAACTCCAGCTTCAATCCGAATTAAAATTTTACCCTAAACTGCCTACTACATGACTACCGGTAAGGGAAACTGGTCATAAGAAATTTTAATTGTAATGTTTTATTTTTGCTGTTTATGTTTAAAATACTTGTATGTTATGTTAGAGGAAGCCTTTGATCAGTTATATACTTAAATGCATTATAATATAAGCTTCAAAAATTAAGTTGTATTGTTATTAATGTAGCCGAAAATTTGAAGATTGGTAACTTTTTGCTGCATGAGAATCTCCCGTCCCCATATTACAAAAAAAATAATAATTTTTTTGTTGGTAAGTGTTAATTAGTTGTTTCAAACCCTAAGAATTCAGAGGCAAACTAACAGTTAATGTTATCCTTTGATAAAAAAAATTCCATGGGGCGCATCTATTTGCCCATAAAACAGATAGGCCTAAGCATTTGGGTAAATAGAAGTGTTCATTTTAACAATTGATTTACGAAATAATTATAAGTAAGAATAAGAATGTTCTGTTTACCCACCTAGTGTAAGTAAATTAAAAGATACAAACGTATAGCCTCACTTCCAATAACCCAGCATGGGGTATTTAGAAGCAAAAATTCCATAACAACATCTTAAAACTGTTTTTATTCAGGATAGCATAAAATAAAAAAATATGTGCTTCAAAAGTGATATTCCACATAAAAATTATGTTCACCAAAAATTTTTAAAAATAATATGAATATCAATTCATCAGATTTTTTCTACAATAATCACTTCTAGCTATCTCAGTTTCCCCTATTATATTCACAGATAATTCTTAGTAAAATACAGTGGTAACAATTTTAAATAGTACATTTATGTTTTAGGGAACACACAATGTGAAATTATTAACAAATGAAATTTATTTTTTATACAAAATTTTCAATTTTTCTGAAACTTGGCAGTCCTTTTTGTCACTTCGTGAGCAAAAATTTGTAGATCATCAGAAATAAAATGTGTCATGTAGATCTATGTTCTAGAAAAGTTTATGACTGGTGGTAATAATTTCTTGTAGGCCTATAAAAATAACATTCCTCTACGTTATATGGTATCCTTTGTAAGCTTCTTGTATGCCTGTTTTGTTCTTCTTATATCTCGTCATGAATTTGAATAGTTACAACATTCTTGACTTTTTCAAAACCTCTTTATCAAAGCACTACACATTGCTACTATCAGACCTTCTCTCATACTGCCAACCTCACAATACCCTAGTTCCCATCTCATCACATGCCAACCTTTATACATAACAATTCTTATGTTCTTACTATATAATACAATGCCTATATATGTTTATATGATGTATAATCATCCTGAAATATTTTAATTTCTTTGATGTTTTAATTATGTCTATCTCATGAAACCAGCATTACTTCCCAGCACTTTGTGCATTAAAAATATAAAAAAATTGAGTAAACTACTTTTAGTGAGACTTGCCATCTTTCACCTGGTGTACTCTATCATGGGTAGCTTTTTGTGGCTTAAAAATCAGCTCATTACAGTCAGTCATGTAATGTAAAAAAATATTGAACATGAAAAAAAAATTAAGAGGACAGATAAATCTCTTGCTAGACTAACCTTTGATAAACTTGAAATTTTCCATGTAGGCCTAGTTGTAAACGTCCTTGCATACTTATACCCTTCCATGACAAAACATGTTTGTGTCAGTATTTAAAGTTGTTAAGATAGATACGCTGCGTGTGTGTGAGAGAGTCATTAGCGGTAAGAGTGTTACTCAGACGTATGTAATGTATTATCGCCTCTCCGCGCAAGCTACTCAGACGGCGTGCAGTGCTTTACTATTATTCTTTTTCTAATGGGACTCTAAGCAGTGACCACATTATTTTATTTGTGGGCAGCATAGTTCAAAGTCTTAACATTTATTCTATAGTTATGTTTTTCGAATCCGGTTGTTATTTTCCCATATACGACAGTCTGGAAAACCCATTTTTGGCTATTTTGAAGGGCCCAAAAATTGGTTCTTCTAATTAACGTGCCAAATGTTTAGAACTATAGTGACTTAGCTTAAAGTATGTGCTCTTTTCGTAGACATACAATATAATTTGCATTAAATAGTTTCATCTAACAAAGAATAGCTGTAGCTCGCTGCAACACATTTGAAGTGCAGGAAGGGAGGCCTCTTAATGGGCTTGTTTGGGATGCAGGTTATTCAAATTAAAATGGAAGAGCTTACTACTACTTAATTTATTCGCCACAAAGAAGCACACAACTTTCTTAGTGTTCACAATTAATTACTGATTTTGCAGTCAATCTATATAATGACAGCATTACACAAAGGAAGTTGGTACTGTACTAAATAGCTCTGCAGTCGTTCGGTACAACATGCAGAGTAATAGATGGTTTGCTGTGGAAGCATCTTGAGTGCACTCTCACTTCGTACTTGTACTCTTCTTCCCAGTTTATCGCTGATTGCACTTTGAAGTTGCTTCTGCGTCATCCAGCGGTGGGTTCATCACGACAAGTGATGGTAGGTTTTCTACAGGGTATAAGTTATGTCTCGTAACATAATAAAAGTTAATATTTCATTAATGCAGGTGGTATTTTAACTACAAGATGTATGTTAATTTTTGTTAATGTTGTGTGAGCTAGTTCAGAATGTTTTTTTAAAGAGCTTGAAAATTCATGTACATTACCTAATCTCTTGTTTATAAATATTCAGTGTGTGTATTTGAACTTATCAGTAGAGCTCTGGCCTTGAATGTTGAGCCTTATCTGGGGTCAGGAATCAAGTCAGCTGGTCTGAGCATGTTGATAATATCTTACTATGCACCAAGGAGTGTATGAGTGGTTAGTGTGATTATATTATTTTTTTCCCCGGTTTGTCACCTTACAGAAATGTTATGTTTAATATACAGCAGAAAATATCTTCCAAGTCAGACGGCTGTATTTATAGTGATGAGTAATGCTTTTGGTTAACGTTTAGTGTTGTGTAAATAATAACTTTTTTTCATAACTCTTAAAGTACAACTTAGCCTAACTGTTCTGGATTTTTTTTTTTCAGGAAAGGTAAAAAAAAAGTATAAATGCCACATTTCACTTTAGTTCAATTGAATGTCTTTAATGTCACAGGTCCTTATTATAATTGTTGTTTTATAATATGTTTGTATTCTAAAAGTAAAGAGATATTATAAAACCGTCACAATGATTTGTTGACAAGTGTTTTAACTTTGTCTATAATTATTTTGAAGATAAAAATTGTGACCAAACATTGACGTGTAGTAATAATTATATGTAGGGACAGAAAATTTTTGCCTCACTTTGTTTCAGTGGCTTACGTACGCACCTGCAACTCTGCCTCATGGTTATTGGCTGAGTGTTTTTGTGCAGTGTTGTTGTTCATTTGACTGTGCCAATCAGTACACGGATAACTGTGAGACAGTATGTCTGTGATTTGCGGGTTTAACCTCCAGACGCTGGATGTTAAGGCATCCACAGCAGACATGCAGCTGTGCACGTAAGGCACTGAAGCAAAGTTGTGCAATGATCTTTTTGCAAAAACTTCCTGTCCCTAACTACCGGTATAGGCAATAATTTCCAAAATTATGTAGTTTTTGGCTTTGCAAAAATTAGGCTTCATTGTAGAAACTACTTTCAACAAATCCACATGAGGGTTGTACATAATCGCCTGCCTTTTAGAATTTAAGGCCTTGTTACAAAGTTTTGCAGTGATTTCGAAAATATTTTTTTTACTGCTACCTAATACTCATATCAAAATTTCGCTGCACAGTTTTGACACTTATATGTTATAATTTGTAGCTGAATTTTTTTGTAGAATTATATTGAACAGTTTTTTAGATTTCATTACCCAAAGTACCACGTTTTTCGTCGTGAAAATAAGCAAAAATGAAGGAAATTATTTTTGTGCTGGCGAATGGTACATTATTTTAAAAAACGCGTCCACAGTATTGTGCATCATGTGATTGCACATTGACTCAAATTTTTTCAAAACTTTTGGTTAAAAAATATTTGAATTATTGGCACCAGTCTGAAAAAAACTCGGGAACAAGCCCTTAAACGTGATATTTAAAAAAATCAACAAAAATAGGAACCACAGGCCTTAAGAGTACGTGGTAGATAAATAAATGCTGAAAACATCAATTGTTTTCTATGCTTTTTCGAAGCCAATATGGATAAAATACTCAATTACAATCGTAGATAATGGTAATTACTAATTTGTTACGCAAGATCTCTTGCGCCGCAGTTAAATGCACGGGGTTCCAGCATCAGAAATTGTGCCTCAGTAGTTCTTAACACTGGAAACAATTTTGTTTAAAACGTTGGCTAAAACTGTTGTCTAGGATTGCTATTCTTTAATTTTCACAAATCTACTTCAAGAAACCTAGGCTACAGTTATAGGTTAATGCTTTTAGCATTGAATTATGTACCATGCCCTCTTAAAGAGGAAAAACTAATGCAAATAACTTTAAAAAAATAATAATAATAATAATTATTATTATTATTTAGCACATAGCTTCCTTAAAAGAAGCAATAAAAGTACTGTTCATCTTTCATAGTATCTGTAGCTCTTTGGCTTATGACACATACAGTATCACCATACTGTCTATTGCAGGCCTTATTTGCATAATATTGGACTATGAGGTTGAATGGGACATGGAAGTGCCCTGGCTCTAAGAGGGGAACTCTCGCTTGCTCTCTACTTGCTTCTTCACTTCTAAACCGTAGGTTCTCATGTGGCATGCTTAAAGGGAATGTTCACTGCCATCTTTAATTTATGGTATTTACCCTGTTACAAGCATTCCTGAAGGTTTATATAAATTTTTGCACATAAACAACATTTTTTATAGTTTGCTACAATAAACAGTAGACAGCTACCTATGATGAACATCTACTGTCTATAGTGATGTAGAAACCAATGAATCTGACAACACAAAAATTCCTAGGCCTTTGTGTTTACAGTCAATCAAATTTGAAGAGCCACATCCAGCATATTCTTCCAAAACTCAGTTCTGCCTGTTTTGCATTACCTGATATATTTATTTATGTAGCCTGTTTTCTTATAATCAGCCAGTAGTTTCTAAGGTAAGTATACTGTTGAATGAACATAGGCTTTGTCAGTATTTTTGCAATAGAATTAGCTACTGTTTGTTATACAATAATAAGTAGGCCCCTATAATGAAACACAATTTATACATTTCGTTTTATTTTAAACAGTAATTAACCACATTTATACATAATTAATACATTGTCACATTTTATGAAACTTGATTAGTTTAGAACTTAATATCATTAACTTGATTAGTGTTTGTCACATATTAAAATTCTTGCATTTCAGTGGTTAATATTTATTCCTTTTTTTTTTATATATATTTCCTAAGTGCCTTTTTGTATTTTGTATTATTTTTAATTAATAATAAATTTTTTCATAACTTATTATGTTAAACCTATATGTTGAATTCCTTTTGAATATAAAGCTGTGTTATGACATTTACAGGGTTCCCACGCTACTTGAAAGTCCTTGAAAAGTGCTTGAAAAGTTGTAAGAAATTCAAGGGCCCTTGAAAGTGCTTGAAAAATTTGGAAGTGCTATGATGAAGTACCACAGCCGTGCATGACTTTCAACATTCCATAATTAAATAATACATACTTAGCACTGAATGAAAATTAATGTTGACAAATGTAGCACAGTAAAGTTTAAATCAGAAGAGAGTAAAAAAGTAAAAAATGGTGCAACTTCTTCCTCAGGAGTAGCCAATAGTCCTACTACTTAAATATCTTCACATTTTAATTCTTCTGATGTTATAGATGCCGAGATAAGATGGACTTTGAAATATGTAACCAGTCATTACTCGCTTAACTCTTGTGAGAACCTACCAGAACTATTCAAGGATGCTCCCTGATAGCAATATTGTGTGCCCGCTTCTTAAGCAGACACCATAGTCACAGGCTGCCAGTCTTAGTCGAGTACGACCGAAGCACACTACCGCTTCACACACCCACCCATGAGTTAATGCTCAACATTATCATTGACATCACAACAACACAGGGATACCAAATATCTACCAAGAATATTATTGCAGGTTCTTACAAATTTAAGTATATTATAAATTGAATTCAGGTACAAAGTGCGAGTACAAGTAACACGTCAGCGACATCAAAATGGGCACGAGCCAAGAATACAAATCAATACAATACAAAGCAATTAAATTTGTTCCAAACATTACCTTAGTGTGAATGAGCGGCTACACACACGCTCCATATTACTTAAAACAAACTGCAGGGACACGTCCAGATTGTGCTAAGCTCACGCTCGTGACGACACTACCCTGATTAATAATAACGCAAGAGATAAACTAATCAAACCAAACTGAACAAACCTAGAAATACAAATGAGAAACAAGATGACAGATTATTAACTTACTAAAGAAAAGACCAGGGCGTGTTGCTGCGGTCGCGAGCCAACACAACTACCCACAAGCGGGCCCGGGAGAAGACTCCCTGTCTGGCACACACACTCCAGCCAACTCAGCCGGTGCGGAGGGGAAAAAAGAGGGGAGGAAGGAGGGCGCACACGAGCTTGACCGACAACTGCCGAGCGTACACGAAGACATCCAAATGGGGCGATAACACAACCAGATGACGAGGCACTCATGTTCTAGTCCAGGCAACCTGACAGGTAATCCATAATCAGAGTATCCAGCACAATAAAGTTCTTCTTAAAAGGCAGACTTGGGAGTCACAGACTTCCAGTATAATTGCAAAACAGTTTTCGTGTAGTGCAACCAAGTGTCCATATATGATATTCTTTTGAATTGCGCCACACTTCAAAGCAGCTCTTTTCAAGTGTGCTATTGAATTGGAACACTTTTGTTTGTTATTCAATGAGAGTTTAAACATTTCGACCCAAAAGAAACAATTGGATGTACACATCAGATTTTGGGACTCGAACAGCAATGAGATAGCAACAAGACACTTCACATCTGTGTTTATGGACCATTCCAGTTCAGACATTACTCTGTCAGTCTTATGAGAAGCAGCAGAAAAATTAAATCTTACTTATCAATGGATGGTCCAGCTGTCAACTGGAAACTGTTCAATCTTCTGCAAGCTGAATCGAAACATGATTATGGCTGCACCGTAATAGATGTAGGCAGTTGCACACTACACACTTTACATAATTGTTTTAAACATGGTAATATGTCAACATCTTGGGATCTTGATAGTGTTTTGGTAAAAAACATTTGTCGGTTATTCAAAAATTCTCCGGCTGCAGAGAAGATTATTTGAACGTTTCTCTAAACAAAAAACTCCCCTGTATGTTCTGCAAACTTCGTTGGTTGGAAAATGTGCCAGCAGCAGAAAGAGCGATTGAAATTTATATGACTTGAAGAAATATGTCCCAAAAGTTGGAAAAGGATGTCTTACAAAAATGTGCAAGTCATTCTGCATCATTCAGGAAGCGTTTAAAGGTGTGTTAATGCCTGTGAAGTTTAACATATTTCTGTCTATTGTCAAGCGGTTGCTACCTTTTCTTATAAATTATCAATGATGCACCACTCGTACCTTTCCTAGCTCAATGAAGACTTAAGAAATATTGTTGTTAGCTGCTTACAGAATTTCAGTGTCATGAAGAATTAGTACATTTTAAAAATGTCCACTCCATACCATGTTTCACTTTTTGACTTCAAAGATAAAAAATGTCTGTTGAGTTTAAGCAAAGTAAGCTTCAGGTTCGTTGCAGATAGGCTGATAAAAGAACTGGTTCAAAAAAATGGATTTTCATTGTTGAAAACCTAGTTGGCAAGACCCCTATTAAATATGCCTTTGTTCGAAGCCTTTCATGTATTTATCCTAAATTCATAGTAACTAATAGCAATAGCTGCTATAAGAAAATGAAACAATGTCTTTTGATTCTTGTCAATGCCAAGAAACTTCCAGAAAAGTTGTGTGATGAAATTTTACATGAATATCAAGAATTCCTTACAAGTGCACAAGAGAGAAGAACCTTATTCAGTGATTTCAACCCTGCTGTCTCTAGAATTGATATTTTTCTTCGCACGTATCTTAGTGGTATAAAAAGTATGAAAAACTGTGGCCAGTTGTAAAAATGCTTTTAATTTTCTCACATGGGCAAGCAGCTGTCAATAAGGATTTTCTGTAAATCGCCTTCTGGAATTAAAAAATCTTAAAGAAGCTATATGTAGCAAAGAGGTTAATAATTGAATGGGTAAAAAATTGTGGTGTTATCAAAAATGTGTGCCTAAACAAAGAGTTGAGGTCATCTGTTACTGGAGCTCGACTGAAGTATATGTTGTACTTACAAGAAGAATGCAATAAGTAAATTAGTATGGAGGAAAAGAAACTTAAGTATTCAGTTAAGTGATGAATTGGAAGCACAGAGAAACAAGAAGATTATACTTCAATAATCAGTTGACTGCCTTAAGGAAGCTGCTGATGACCTGGCTAAACAGAAAATCTAAATCTGATCATTCAGTCAAATAGTTTCAGGAAGACTGCAAAAGAAAAATCATTTGAAATTCAAAAGCTAGAAAGAAAGATCCAAGAAATGTCTGAAAATGTTAAATGCAAACAGCATGGTTTAACTTCTTACAGTTAAATAATGTTAACTTTCTTGCAACAGAAATTGGGTAAAGTGGTATTAGTACGGTAAGTAAGATGCATTCATTGTACATGTTATACCTGCATTTTGTGTATGTGTGCTTGCACATGCCAAGTCATAAAATATGTTAAATGTTACAAATTTAATACTGTGCCTTTGATAATTTTAAAGCACAATTGTGTCAAGAAAGGGTTGAAATTGGAGGACTTTGGCATTATTGAACATTGTATTGTTAAGCACAAGAAAGGTTACTGCACGTGACTTTCGAGGCTATAATCAACTTCAGTTAATGACTTCGTCTGTACTCTTTGATTATATGTAATTCTGCATTAATTTGTTAAGGTTGTGCAGGTACACATTTTATGGTGATGACGGTCTTATATTTTATTAGCTGTTACTTTACTGAGTTCAATTAATGTGTGAAACAAGATAAATAATAGTATATGCTTTACTGGTACTGAATTAAAAAAAATTCAAGGTCCTTGAAATTTGTGGAAAATTTCCTGGAAAGTGCTTGAAATTTTTTAGCTAAAGTAGGTTTGAGTTTTTGACAAATTATAGTTTTATATGCGTTATGATTTCTTTAATATTTTTCATATAATTTTCTGTAATGAGTAACTGGCATAAATAAGATATATTCTGCATAACATGGATATATTTTAAAATTATTGAATAGAGGTTTTCATGATTATATGTATAGCTTTTTTTTAAGTTCAAAAATTTTAATACTACCTATGACTACTGTTATTCTATACCTCAGTACCATAAATCATGCGAGATGAAAGAGTGCAAAATATGCAGTATGTAAAGAATTTATATCTAAGACACTAAATTATGTTATAAGCATCTTAAATAGAGACTCAGCATTAACGGTTTACAATGCATATTTCCATTCCATCATGACATAGCTTATGGCATAATGTCCTGGGTAAATTCTACCTGTAGGAAAAACAATTTTTGTATGCAGAAAAGAGCTGTAAGAACACTACTTGGTAAAAAATCGGAGTCTTGTAGGTCCTTCTATAAAAACTCAATTCAATTGTTTATTGTCCAAATAGACCACAAATATATACAAGTTGTACGTGTAGTATAGGTCTCATCAGAATACTGATAGATAGTAAATATATCGACACTTTGAAATACATTTGTGTATATACACACGTATACACACAAACACATTTAAACACAGTCATCAATATATACAATGTTGCATTCATAATATAAGAGTACATGCAATAATAGTTAACATACAGTAGGCAAATATTTGTTGCCTCCTCAATTATCAATAATATAATAACGGTACACAATCTAAAAAATAATGACTCTTGTGAATATATTTACTCTTTGGTGATATTCATTTTGAAGAACCGAAACTCATTCCGCATAAATGAACATTTTCATCAGCATAATACAAGTAGTTAAAACCCAGTGAATATGCCTCTTGTTAACTCGACCCTACAACAGAAAGGACCTTCATACACTGCCGCCAAACTGTTCTACAAACTTCCCAGGCATTTGCAGGACATGCATATAATGATGTAAATTTGTGTGCATTTTTTGGGTGTGTCTTTTCTTTCCTTTTCATGTTGTAGGGGCTATGAAGAATGTGGATGGAAGTTAGTAAATGACAAAGTCCTATTTAGACCAGAACAACATATTCTTACTGAACTACAATCTATGTAACTTATATATATTAGTTCTTTTTTATGTTTTACTCAAAAGCAAAGCATACTACTACCTTATGCTGTATAAACAGACATTTGTAAATATAATATCCACACAGCAAAAGAGTCTCATCAAATTATGACGAGTAATTCAGATGTTATAGATGATTGAGTAT
The DNA here is from genome assembly GCA_003012365.1 of Medauroidea extradentata. Lineage (NCBI taxonomy): Eukaryota > Metazoa > Arthropoda > Insecta > Phasmatodea > Phasmatidae > Medauroidea > Medauroidea extradentata. The sequence goes on from PNEQ01097962.1 coordinate 42,008, forward strand.
TCCAGTTATTTGCTCGACATCTTGCTTTTCCATACCTCTTAAAGGCTGCTTTGTCCCCAAAACATAAACAACACTATTCACTACCATAGTTTTTTATTGGAATTTTTGATCTCACACTGTTTTGTATGAAAATGAAATTCTTATGAAGCATGACTATTAGCATTGAATTTTTTTTATTTAATCCAAAGATGATTGTATTAAAGGTTCGCTATATTTCTGGAGGCATTTTATGAAATTGTTGAACACAATTGTTGGATGCTTGGCAAGTAAGACTGTGTATATGTACAATATTAAGGGATTTAAACCAATTTCTACAAACAATGTAAGGGAGAACACCCGTGATTCATTATGTTAAGGAAATTTCTTGTATAAAGCCAAAATTCATCTATTAGATAGTCAGTATCCCCAACACTGTAGTCTACGTAAATTCAACAAAATTTGCAATAAAAAATTTAAAATAAAGCCTGTAATATAATTATTAGTGTACCAACTGCTACACATGAAAGCACGGAGTCCCTAGATAGGCTTGATTATGCACTAGAGAAACAGCCATTGTATTTAAGGAGTATTTACCTATAGAATCCCGGCTGGCTACTGAATCCTGGGTGTTCTCCCTTATGAATTGATATCAAAGATTTGTGAGTCAAACGAAAAAAAAAAAAAAGTGTTTTGCCTACATTTTTTATCTTTACTCACTATAAGTACTGTTTTTCCTGTGATGGTAGGTTTTTCATTAATTAGGTTTTTTTTTTTTATTTATTTCTAATGTGATTATTTTATTTCTTTGAGTTAGTTTGCTTCAGAAGTAGTTTTCAGGAACATTATTAGAATTTTAATTCTTACACGTCAAACTGTCATATAACTAAAGGAAATAAATATTTATTTGTAGGCTATAACTACAGTAAATAACTCCCACTTGAAAAGTAGTAAAGTAGTCAGTCGTAACATGATGAAAATGTTGCTGCCGAGCAGCATAATGACACAGCTGAGTTATTATGACGTGTGTCGTCGACTGCTCAGCATTATCTTTTCTGTTCTCAGCCCGAGCTGAGCAGAGACATTAGATAATGAATTTGTGTGGTTGTAAGTTTCTTATGAATTTCATAGATTTATTTGACATTGATGTAGTATAACAATTATGATTTTAGCAGTTTTCATTTTTACATTTGATAGGTGACAAGATGATGTACTGTGTGACTCAACGAAAATAAACAGAAATTTAGTAAAATTTCTTACTACATTCTTAGGCATCTATGCATACAATCTTGCTACGGCGTGACTCAAAAACGTTTTGTGGGAGAAGGGGAGGCTGTACCAGAAATATTTCCTGTAAAACAACAATGTTTAAACTAAAATAACTTTTACATTTTTTTTCTTGGATACGTAGATTGTGGTTGGTAGTCCACATTAAACTCTTATGTTTCTCTCAGAGAGTTGCAATGTGCATAGGCTTATTTTGTATGTAAAATTATTTTTATTTATTTGGATGTTGGGAAGGGGAGGCATGTTCACCCCTGTGCCATCTCGTTTTTCTAATATATTACACTTGAGACCAGTTAGTATTTTACCAAGAATGTCAAAGGTCATTGAAAAGCTTACATACCGCCAAATAAGTGAATGCTTGGAAGCTAACATAATAGCGTACAAAAGACAATATGAATTTCGCTCTGGCCACAGTACATACTTTACTCTTCTAGACGTAACTGTCGATATACATAAAGCATTTGATGAATCAAGATAACAATTTTAATGTTTCTTGATTTCTCAAAAGCATTCGATACACTCAATTATAACTTGCTCCTAAAAAGGCTAAATGAGATTGGTATGTCAAAATTCGCATGGAAATGTTTCAAAAATTATTTAACTGATCGGCAGCATCAAGTCCACGTGCACACCACAGAAGGCGAATTGACATCAAGCAAAACATATACGACTCTCTGTGTGCCGCAGGGTTCTATATTGGGGCCGCTGCTGTTTTCTATTCGTAAGTTAGGTATTCCAAATTGTTTTCAATATATGAAATGCCACCAATATGCTGATGATACTCAGTTAGGCTACTTATTTCTTTTCCTCCCGAAGAACTCCCACAAGCAGAGTTAAAATTAATAAGGATCTAATCAGACAACACAGCTGGTGCGCTGAAAATGTCTTAAAACTAAATACAAACAAATGTGTATATATGACTAGCAACACCAAAAATTATTAATAAAGTTAATCTGCCTATTAAAATTTACATTAATAACAGTTCTATCTCCTTCTGCCATTATTATCGAAACTTGGGCGTAACGTTTGACCAACACCTCACATGACAGAAACGTATTTTGTCTTGCCTACAGGTTTGCTACTTCTGACTCCGACATCTATATAAATATAAACACATCTTACCATCAGATATCAAATTAAAAATTTGTGACTCACTGATGCTGTCACCCTTCAATTATTGTGCAGGACTATTTGTTGGTCTAGACAAGAAACCACAGTACAGAATTCAATAACTTACGAATGTGTATGATACGTGTACAATCTAATAAAAAAACAGCACATTAGCCATTAACACAGACTCACTGGCTGAATATGCGCAATAGGTAGGTGCCAATTTCACTTTATCACTAAACAAAAAAATATTTAGTGTTTTAATCTGCCAAATTATCTGTAGGCCTATATTGTACAAAATTTCACGAACAATCATTTAAACACAAATATGATATGAGACAGTAAAATAATCTTCAGATACCTAAATACCAAAGCACCGCCTTCAAAAAGTCCTTTAGCTACCATGTGAGAAGTTTTTGGAATGACATGCTGAAAAACTTACAGCAGTATAGTTCAATAGAAATATTTAAAACATGGTACTGCGCACTGCTACACAAACAGCAAGTGTCTTAACACTTACCTGAGTAACTGTGACCACACACCACATTCAACTGTGAACCTTCCCAGCATCATTTTTTTTTCATGTTTTTCATTTTTTTTTTTATGTGTTTTATAGAAATATACATATAATTTAATGTACGTATAGTTCTAGAATGATAGCTAAATTACATAATTTTAATTTATGTTAACAGTGATCTCATACATTAAATAATTTATCTTTTTTCTTAGCATTGCCCATATTTTGTGCAATAATAGCTATTATCAAGTGTTTTTGTAACTTTTTGTAACTTTTGCAATGTAATAATTCAGTACCATATTTTGTAAACATGTAAACAAACACTGCAAATTGTAAACCGGCCAAGTGCTGAACTTTGTATGTGTATAAATTAAAATTAATAAATCTGTATTTTTTATGTTTGTCTTAATTTGGTATCTTCCTTCCTCCCATACCTTTGCAGTTAATTTTTTTAACTAGTAGACTACCAATAAATAATCAGTTTTTTTCACATTTAAAATGTGAAACATTATATTTTCAAGCATTTAACATCTCACTGGAATTAAGGTAGGTTAAAACTTTAAAATATTTTTACATTTTTCACTTTATATAAGCAGTAATTTGCCAAACCAATAAAAAATCAGAAGTGTTGCATTAGAAAATTTTTTGACAAAATTTTTTTTTTCTGTATCACCTGCATTACATTCCAATTTACTGAGACTACCCCAGCATCTCCAAATTTTGGTTTATATATAAATCTGCAGTTCAATGTAGAGGATTACACATTCTAAGTGTACCGACAGTGTGTATGGATCACTTGATTTTATAGCATATTACTAGCTGACATTCTGATTCTAGTCATTGTTCATTTGTTTCTACATATTTACAGTTCACTATTGTGTTCAAGACGGATGGTCATGTGTCCTTTTCATCAGTGGCGGCTTTAGGTTAAGTTAACAGTAGCGGCCTAGTATATTTTTCTGCTCCAACTGTAAGCCATCCTCTTTAAAGTGGGGAGGGGGGTCCGGGGGAAAAATTTGGATTTCAGATGCAAAACAGAGCATTTTTCGTGCCTCAGAGCACAATATATCACTGACTGAAAATATATTTAGTTATGAGGAAAGTGGGTTGTGTAAACAATTTTACAATAACATCATAAAATATTTTTGAATATCAGAAGGAAATCGAAGTTACACATTAGTACTTTCGTTTACGAGTGGTCGATTGGGAGAGGGACACAAATTCTTGAAGGACCTTACTACTATTTAGCCACCTGCATCTTGCGGTGCAAGTTAACGAACTGCAACAATTTTATATTATCCGTTGGGCATTTTTTGAAATAGCTGAAAGATGTTAGCTTACATAGATGGCCATGATAAGTTACAGGGGAAGAGCGAGATTATTCCTGAGCTAGTAATTTTAGACATAATATAGTTACTCATATATTTATTCCAAATAATCCAGTGCTTGTGTCTATGGATGGGGGTGGTAGAGTTTTGTTACAATATATTTTTAAAAGCTGTTGTGTGCACACTGTAAGGTAATAAATTTATGTCAAACAATATTAATATAGTCTTCAGGTCGGAAGGGGAATCCCATGTTATGACACACTCTCGTTCTTGCAGAAAGCTTCTCTTTTTTACAGCCAGAAAGCTTCTCCTTTTTACAGGCATCATGTGGTGTAAGCAGCAAGTTACAATAGTCAATATTAAAACATTGAAATATATATATTATTTTCCTTTTTATCTTTTAACCAGAAAATCCTGCCCTACAGAACAAACAGGGAGGGCCGTGGCCACTGGGCCCTCCCTGTCGAGTCGCCACTGCTTTTAATTTAATTTATTGGCATCCTATTATAATAGTACAATCTGTAGAGGATTTGTCAATGGTAAAAGAACAATACAATTAAAATAATAAATTATCACGAACAAAACAAGACTAAATACAATCAAGTATAACAGAATAAATACAATACAATTGGAATAACATATAATTCACAACAAAGTGTTGCAATAATGGATAGTTATGTAGGTATTGTTTGATAAGCTATACATTAAAAATATCTGCTAATGAATATGGTGGTGTTGTTATGATATAATTTTTTATGTGACTTTTAAATGTATTGTAAGATTTTGATTCTACTGTATTGAACAGGGTTGTAGGTAAGGTATTTAGTAGTTTTAAGCCCACGTAATACGGAAAGGTTAACAGATTGTGTTTCTGAAATATGAGTCTGCATGATTCAATCTTCTTCAGGCTGAATATAATTCTAATGATTCTTTTTTGAAGTATGAATTTTTTGACCAATATAAGGAGATTCCCTAAAAAATAACACCGTATTTGAGTCTTGAATACACATTAGCATAATACATGGCCATTAGAACTTAATGGGAGGACACAGTTTTAATAGTATTAATGTCAAAGTAGAGTGAACTCAGTTTACAGCAAATTAACATTATATGATTATTCCATGTTAAATTGTGTCCAAGTTTAAACCAAGTAATTTTGCTGATTTTACTGATTGAAGTTTATTATTGCCCACAGGTACCTCGGTTTTTGTTATTGTCCCAGGTTTAAGTGAAAAATAAAGGACAGATGATTTTTGAATATTTAAGACAAAGTTTGTTAGTGGTATACCAAATTTTTATTTCGTTAAAGGTTCGAGCGGTGTTTTCTAAGAGTTGCTGTTGAGTTTCTCAAGTTACTGTGACAGATGTATCATCCGCAAACATAGTGATTTGTCCTAAGTCTAGAAATGATGGTAGGTCATTGATAACGAGTATAAATAGGATGGGACCAAGGACTGAACTTTCGGGGACACCAACTTTAATTTTTGTAAGTATAGATTTAGAAGATGTAAGCATATTGTTTGATGAGGTATTTATACAAGTCAATTTAGAGTGATTTGATAGATAAGATTTTAATAAATTATTAGCAACACTTCTTATTCCAAACCTATCTAATTTTTCGAGAAGAAGGGCATGATAAACACAGTCAAATGCTTTTGACAAATCCGCTATTATGCATGCTACTGGAGCTCGTCGATTTGCCTTCTATGAATCCATACTGATTAATGGAGATCATGTCATGCCTCAGGAATGATACTAGGCGTCGTAATATGATTGTTTCATGAATCTTACAGAAATTTGGCAACACAGCAATTGGTCTGTAAGTTATTTATGCAAGTAGAATCACCTTTTTTATACAAGGGAATAATTTTAGCAATTTTAAATCTGTCTGGAAATACACCATACTCTAGGCATTTAATAATTATGTGAGCAAGAGGTTTCTTGATGATGTCAGCACATGTCTCAATTAGGAATTAATTAGGCTTTAATATTTGTTTGCTCTGTCAGATTTTAAATGTGTATTTTGTTTTCATTACAGAATGGATACTTTAGAAGATTTAGGCAAGAAGGCCTATCAAAAACAAATGTGGGGTGATTATGATGGAGCCATTACTATATATACTACAGCCATTAAAAAATATCCCAAAGATAATAGATTAATAAACAATAGATGTTTATGTTATATAGAGAATAAAGACTATAAAAGGTAAGTTCAAAATGCCTTATGGTCGCTATCTATAAAGTAATATTCATCAACATTTTTAAAATCTAAACTTTGAATAGGCTATACATTAAGTACTTTTCTTCCATGATTTTGCTCACTTCTCTTACATTGGTGCAATTGTGCATGAAATTTGTGCCTACAACATAACAGCATATAATTTGCCAGCATGTAACTTACGCGTAGGTTCTAGTGTGAAGACTACTCTGTTAATGGTAAGATATCTACATCGGAATTGCAGTGAAATGTCATAGCAATGTATATATAGAAGACTAAAAATTTTATGCTTATGGGCCACACAATTAAAATGTGTTGTAATATGCAGGGAAATGCATTTTTTTTTTTGCAAAACTGTTCCGTGTCCATCTACTGTGCCAATGTTCGAAAAAAAAAAACACTTATGACAAGTACGGAATGTAATTGTTAAGACACCATGCCCGTTAAAATACTGTTTTGAAGTCCTCCAACATAGCTACAAACTGCTTTTTCAGATTGTCTTACTTCAAAATGCTAGCCGCATGTACGAGAAACTCAAATATAAATGTGCACTGAAATTCACCATAAACTTTGCAGCAGTAAAAATATATGCTCAATTTGTTAAGTCCCATAGTAAAAATGGATTGGCAAGAATCTGGCACGCTAGTTTAAGTGCTTGGCCTATTGTAACAATGCGTCACTTGATACACACTTCAAGGTCGTCCTTATATTTCCGTGGGTCACGGTGGTCGAAGGGTCAGACCTCTCGCCCCTCCACCAAGGTGATCTAGGTTCGATTCCCAGCGTGGTCGGTCCCTGGATTTTCGCATGTGGGGATCGTGCCGGGCAGTGCCGTTGGTCGGCAGGTTTTCTCAGGGATCTTCCGTTTCCTCCACCCTTTTATTCTGACACCACTCCATACTCACCTCATGCCACCCCTCACCATCGCTGAAGACCTCAATGTTAGGCGCTGACCAAAATCTCACTCACTCACATATTTCCGTTGCTTCTGAGCCTGTAATGCGCAAACTGGTTTAGGTAGCCGGCGCCCTCAATATTCAAATCTGCTTAGTATTGAAAATATTCTGAGCGAACATTATTAAATGGACTACGATCCCTGGGCTTTTAAAAAGCAGTATTTTTTAAATGAAAACTAATTTAAACTGAGGTACTTTGTAATGATATTTCACTTTGTTTGAAAGTGATCAAAAACACATTCAAATTCAAGTTAAAGACAATTTATTTCTCAATCACCTCTGTAAATTGTAATCAAATATTTCTCTCAAAAAATTACATTGTTGTATTGTTAAAGTGGCATATTTTACAGGTAGAAGAGAGAGATAAATTATTTAATAAATTGTAGCCCATAAGTATTAACTATTTAAACAATATGGCAGCCAGATTACGAAGGCCAGATGACCATGTGTCTTGTGTATTTCTTAACACCTTTTGTGTTTTTTTATTATTATTTTTCTTAAATATATGTAAATAAGAATTTATAGCTATAAGTAATTGTGCGTGACGTCACCACCATGACTTTTATCTATGTCTGGGCGGTAATGCATGTGTTTGTGATTTAGTAGGTAACTATTTTGATGTTCACTTATGAGTCTAATATTAACTAATGCTGGCGGGGCATGTTTTCCATTTCAAAAAGAGTATGCAAACTTCTCAAGTAGGCCTAAATCAAGTTCATAGTTGAGCTATAAGGAAATTTTAAGTAATTATGAAAATGTCATCATCCTTGACTGTTTCTAGCCTGCAGCAGGGTGACTTTTGTAAAATAGCTTTATACTTACCTGCGCCATTCTTCAGTTCTCGCTTTTCCAGTCCTCAGTTATTCTTCTCCCATTTTTTCATCAGTCATTTTCATGGCTTTGCTATGAGAGGTTTTCGAGAAAAGTTCTGTGCCACATAAAAAAATGTGGTCAGAATACCTTCAGAACAAGTTCATTCGCAATTCACTTTACCTTGTCTGTTCGTTACATTGTGTCTCTGTAAGAGGTGACATCTACATTTTAATACCATCTCTGATGTTGGTTTTCTAGTTTTGGGCTCGGGTTCCAACCTTTGCCATAGGCCTACAGTCAGACAGATTGGCTTCTCTCTGGAGCAGTGCTTTTGCTCGGATCTCCCACAACCACTTTTGGTTTCCGACTCTGCCACGTTTATACCGTCTGCTGGCGGGAAAGAATATAAGGCATCAGCAGGATTCATCTCTTGACCTTAATATATAACCTTAGCTGCTTTTCAGCTGATTAAACAAAGCTGCTGCTGCTTCCTCTATGTAGCCACCTTATCAGCTGATAATGCGCTTTCAAGGCCAGCTGTGCCACCTCACATTTCCTCTTACAGAGCAGGCCCATAGCCAGAATGGAGCCACTTCGGCGCAGCCCTTCCTAACTATATTTTTTGCCTGACTTATCTTATTAAAGTAGATTAATTCTAATTAGACATATGTAGAATCCAGTCATAAGAGAACATTGGAATACATAATCATGTTGATAATTGCACTGTAACTTCTTATTTAGAATGGTATAAATAAAGAATAAATCTTGTTAGTAAACATTATTTCAACTTAACATTGAAACAGTAAGAAGCAAAATTGTGAATGTCACTATCTGTTGTGTTATTTAGTTTATTTATGAATTACATAATGGTTGTGTCAAATGTGTGCTATACAGAGCTCTAGTGTTGAGTAATCAGGTTGGCTAGAGCACAATGTAATGATGGTGCAAAGCATCCAGGTACTAAAACAACATACACTAAATCCTATTCTTCGTAACTTCTAGTTCGAAATTTAGACAAATTCAGTGGTTTGACATGATCAAGTTTTTACTATATCTCTTTATTTCTGTCCTATATGTCAGCAATATTGTAGGCGATTACATTTTTCTTCGCTTATTCCTGTTTTGCCCCTTTCTGTGTCTGACGTCCTTTTGACCAGACTCGTTTAGCAGTCATTATTGTATGGCCGCAGTTGGTTACAAGTTTACTTCACAAGGAATGTTAGTAGTATTGTAATTTGTAGTAATGTGTGTTGCTATACATTGTCACATAGTCGTTACTGATTTGCTGTCATGTAATAGTGGACTCAAAGTAACAGATGTTTTTGGTGCACCTATTAATTTTACGACAATGGGGATTCAAGGTTATTTGGATGCGAAATTAGAATTGTCAATTTAAGGGTATTTTGCACTAAATCAAATGTTGCCTTACATGAGTCGTATATATAATTTGGATGTTTTAGGTTTTCTAAAAAAATATTACCAGTTAAACAGGTGATGCCTATGGAATATCAGAAACAGCAACACCCATTCATTTTAAACCGTGGTGTATAAACAGTTCATAGGCAAAATTATCTTATTAAGCTGAGAACATTTTCATTCTGGCTGAAGTAATTTAAGTCTTTTTGGTGTTAATGAATTTCCTTTCTGTGGCAAATATATAGGCAAACTTAATTAAATACAAAGGTAAAGAAGCCCATTTAACTTTTAGAGTGCATTTAATAACAAGATAATGCATTATTCCTTAATGTATTATTCTAAAGCAGCAACCTACATAATCTCCAGAAATGTAAAATGAGATCATAGAAATAATAGCTTAATTGGTTCGAGTAAGTTTTGCAGATGAAATACAGAATGTGAACTATCCAAGGTTTAAGTCCCTCAGATGGAACTTAGAATAATAGCAATGGAGAAGTTATTGTGAATGTTGTCAGATGTTTTAAAATGACACATAAATGAGCCTGTAGTTGATACATTAATAATAATAAATGTAGATCACGAAAATCATGAAGGTTTTGTAAAGATAATTTCTAAAATCTGAATCAAGCATGACAATCATGAAAATGTGTTAACAGTTCAATGCAAGAAAGGAAAGGTGATTACAGCTAGACTATGTCAAAAACTAAATTAATGATTATTTCAAATTCTATGTAAGCAAAATATGTTAGGGCTGAGACCTATTACGTAAAAGTGGGTTTCTTTAAAATTCCCTAGAGTTCTGAAATTGGTACGTTAACTACTGCAAAAAAAAATATTTTGACCCAACGGCAGACCAGTTCCTCCTACGGAATGGTTCGCCCCTCCTGAAATAATTTTCTAGCTACTGTCCTGTTGCCGAGACATGACGATATGCCTTGGAGGGGCGATGGGACTGGTGCATGGTATGTGTTTTATTTTTAAAGTTTTGATACAGTGCACATTTAATTTATCCACACATTTTATGTTGCATAATATATACTTAAAATTATTTCGAATTATTTTTTTAATGACTCTCCCTGAAACATGTTTTTATGGCAACTATAATAAGGAAAGCATTCAATTTATTGTAATTCTTTTTTAGAGTTGTTAGTGAGATGGACGCTTGTAATGTCTTCATGTATTTGGAATCAATCTTACGATGAATTCCCTATGAACATTGTTAAATAACTATTAAATAGTTTTGTAACTAAAATTAAAAATTTTGGTGCAATATATAGTGTCACTCGAGGTAATTACAGGTCAAATCAGTAGGCATAATATAAGTTCAGGGTCCGGCAGAAAGACCTCCTGTATTTGGAGAGGGAGCTGTGTGAGTGAGATAAGGTGAAGATACTGTGCTAATGGGGGTATTGATCGAAAATGCTAGATGTGCCATTTGCAGTAGATGAAATGGTGTGGCACAGTCAGCATTGTGCGTTGGTTGTGGAGGATTTTATGCGTAATTGTGGTACTGTTATTAATACTCAGCCCACATTTCACATTCGGTTCAGACTTGGCCGATGTGATTCTGTTCCAAATAGGAAAATTATTCACTTTCACGCAACAGGTTCTGCATTGAAAAGAAAATCGGCAGGCTGTCCTCAAACCATATCAGTGCCGGAAAAGTGTGTCCAGCAATCGCCAAAGCATTATGCACTTAAACATGCGGTTGCCCTGGGATTGTCTGGTCAGAGTGTCAAAGAATCCTGCTCACAGATCTTCACACGCACCCATACAAAATGCTGTGTACCCAGGAATTAAGAGAGGGAGATTTTGAAACACGCAGAGTTGCATGTTGAACATACCCTCTGGCGCTGTTTTGCTTTCGTTCAATGAGGCCCACTTCCACTTGTCAGTGCTGTAAATAAACAAAATTTTTGCTGCTTGGCAGCAGACAACCCTTAAGATCTTCACCAGCTGCCACTTCACAGCCCTCCAGTGGTAATGTGATGTCTCATTTCTGATTTTGTGTGTGAGGCGCATATTTTTTGGCAGAAGATGGCAAACAATTATTTTTAATTCAGATTGCTATTGTTACATAATAGAGACCCACCTCCAACCTAATTTAAACCAGTTACATGAGAACGACGAAGAGGGAGACGTTTGGTTCTAGCAAGACGGAGCCACAGCTTACACTATGCAGCATTCTTTAGCTTTATTGGGAGAGTTGTTTCCTGAACGTCGTCTATCTTAGCGGGGACACACAGCCTGGCCCCAAATATCACTAGATTTATCACCTTGTGAATTTTTTCTGTGGTGACATTTAAAGGCACAAGTGTACCAACCTCTTCCCAGAACCTGCAAGCACTTAAAGTGGCAATCACCCAGGCAGTGGCTTCCATTCCACCGCAAATGACGCAAAGAACTATGGACAACTTCCGGGAAAGGCTTCGTCAATGTCTCAACAATGCAGGATGTCATTTACCAGACTCAATTATCAAAACCTAAATAATGAACAATGGCTTAGCTTAGTCTATGTTGTTTACAACATTAAGTTTTTTTCTGCATCGTTCTTTGTTTGTTTGTAACAGCCTTTTAAAATGTGGGAGGTCTTTTCGTCAGAGCCTATACGGCAAGCCATTAAGTAAAGCTTTTACTGTCTTTCTGTCCGTCATTAATTATGATACAAGATAAATTATGTGTTCTGAAGCACACTTTCTGAAACTTTGCAGGAATTTCTAAAATTCACATGTTTGCCTCTCCACAATGTAGTTTAAACTACCAATTTTTTTTTTCCAGGGCATATAACTTTAAGCAGTAATTGTTTTTTTTTTTTTTTTTTTACTTTTTTCAGAGACCTTAAAGTAATATATGTATTGTGTTACTATTGTTTTTTACACCATGAAATTGCATTTTCGTGTACAGTAAGACCCATCTGTGCTATTTCTGGATGGTACTTGCCCTTAATTCCGTGTTAAATTTTAGTGTTTACAGCATAATTCTTGTGTATTTTCACTAGTTATCATTTTAAAATGAAATTTTCAATTCTCTCATTTTGTCAAGTTCTCAAGTAATTTAATTTTTGATAATTTAGTCCAGCTGCTCATTGTGAAGTATTATTTTATAAATTTTCAACTGTATAGAATTTGGGCTTTTCAAATACTAATAGGGTTGCCACAGCAGTGTAACCCAAAAAGAGGACACATACTTGTTCAAAGCATTAAAAAAGAGGACACTTAAAAACAACACTCTTAGTACACCATAAATTTTTTTTTATGTAAATGTATAAATTATTTACTTTATTATCTGGTAGTTCAGTAGAGTAAATGCTAAAAAAGCAAACATAATTTCTAGAAATAAACTCCAAGTATGTTAGCACTACAAAATAAAACAGATTGAAATAGTCTTCAACATAAGCTGACAATTGCACTTTCTGAGAACCATTGACAACTGTTAACATATCTTCTTCTTCACTCGTTGTGGGGCACAGCCCCTGGCCTTGGAATTTTACCGTACAGTCAAAAACGAAAATTAACTCTGTACGCAGTACGTACAGTCGAAAATGTACAAGAAAACGTTACATTACACAAAAACAGCACAAACAATATGGCTTCAGGATCGAAAAGAATCCACAGCCAGGCAAATAAGTACGTCGAAAGAGAGGAAACTCGCAATCAAATGGGGTGCCGCACCAGCACTATGCGTGAAATATACAGAACCGTCACCGACGGCGGCTACAGAAGAAGTAACACTATAAACATATGTATAACAAACGAACAACGTAATAATTTCCAAAGCAAAGAAGTTACACATAAGCGCGAGTAAGGTTAATTATACTACTGGTTAGAAAGAAAATACAATTTCTTATGGGAGAGCTTGGCACAGGGAAAATTTCTGCCACTAGTTTCGCTTCGATCGCTAAGAGACCAGATAAATACGAAACCGTATTAAAATTTAATGTAAATGAACTTGGAAATTATATGTGTCATTTAATTTAATTTTCAAGTGAAAAGAAACCAATTTTGCCATTTAAATTGTCAACTTAATGAAACTTAAAATTCAGTAAAGCTCTGTGATTGGTCAGTTTGGTGCATTAGCGATACCAGCGCTCAAGTGGCAGAAATTTTCCCTGTGCCGAACTTATAACATTGATCTTTCTAACCTGTAGTAGAATTAACCTTAGCGCGAGGCATGTCGGTTCCGTTCCTAAACATTTCGTGACACAGAGACCATATAAAAAGTACGTTTTGGCTCTCTGTTCTTGAAAAAGAGGACATTTGGCCCATTTTTGTAAAACCCGGCCGGACAGTTTACGAGGCTTTGAAAAGAGGACATGTCCGGGTAAAAGAGGACGTCTGGTAACCCTAAATACTAACCAAATTTTAAGTATACATCTTTATTGTTGTATATTGGATCATAATCACAAATTTTCAATAGTAGGCTCTTAAGTGAACAATTTTGCAGGCAATATGAATTGTAATTTTTTCTTCAAGGATTATTCTGAGTTAATTTATATTTTTGAATCGGTTTATGTGATACGGTAATTGTTTTTTGTTACAAAATTAATTTCTTCCTTTTGGATTTTATTTCCATAGGTTAGTATATTAGGGTATATTTTAAAAGCACGTTGTACAAGTATTGTAATATGTTGTAGCCTATAAAATCTTTAATGTACGTGATATTATAATATTCTGATATATTTTACGTGATTGTGCAAACTGATTAATTTATGATGTGACATAAAATTTGTAACAATGCATGTGTGTGTGTATGCTTGCTCTGGTGTATGTTTGTATCTAAGTTTTTGAAAACTTTCTTTGTTTACTTCAGAGCGTTAGAAGATGCAGAAACCATGATACGTCAGTTCCCTGGACATATCAAGTCACATTTTCGTAAAGGAGAAGTATTAACTCACTTACAGGTGATATTATTGGATAATGCTCATATTTTATTCTTTTTAAGCATTTTTGTTTTGTAGACCTGAAGGTTTATGTAACAAGAGTGTGTGAACAAATGGTTTTGCACAAAAATGTATTTTTTGTTTAAGTTTGATGAGATTAATCGTAGCATACTTCTATCTAGGTAAGCTAAACTAAGGGATAACGTAAGAATAAGAAGAGTTTCAGTATTGTTGAAAATTTGTTATTTTAAGTAACTCATAATGCTATAATGGCATACTGGGACTTATGCTGGAAGGACTGCTAATCAAGGAATAGGAGAGTTAGATAATCAGGCTCCCAAAAGGATAAAGAGTAGGGCTTACCCTAAGTCCGACCCTAGAACACACTGCCTCAAACAGAGAAAATACAACATAAAGAAACAAAATCGCAATAAAATGTTGGTAACTTTGCCTGTTACGTTGTGTATACCTCTTAATTACATCAATGTTCTTGCTTCCCATTGGTTATGACATCATTTCTTGGCTAGATTTTTGATATACAATTGTTGCACTTTGGGAAAACTTGGTCATGTCAGCCTGGCCCACATTTTGCACAATATTGAGATTGTCTGTCGTTATGCCACACTGCAAATGTTGCTGGTGAAAGCATTTATTCAGTGTCCTGCTGGGACTTGGTATGTATATTCCTGCTGCTTCTCAGCGTTGAGTATTTTTTTTCCATATGGACCAGGCATGTCGTAACAATATGTATTTTAGGATCAGGTCACCTCTCTAATACAACTCTATTCTCTGTATCAGTGAGTGGTCACAATAGTGGTTTTACTGTATTTATTACGACCGGCCCTGTATTACAACCCTATTCACCAGAGCCGTTAGTGGGCCACTTACATAACTTTAGTAAAACTTGACTGTTCTGGGAGCGTTCAATTTTTTACGTGTTGTGCATTTTTATTGCAGTGACAATCAACTTTGTTCTGAAGCGAATGTGAAATGTAAATTCCATCACATGTTAATTACAGTTGGTCTTGCCTTGTGACGGACCCAACATAAAATAATCACTTTTGCATCGTCAGAACTGTCAGATTTTACTCAAGTTATACAAACAGAGTAAACCGTACTTGCTTCCATGGAGCTTCAATAAGAAACCAATGTTAAAATTAATTCTCAGTGGATCAAGTTTAAAGGTTACTCAGAAAGTATTGTACATTCAATATCCGGCAGAACTCTCCTACATGAAAAACTTTGCCAATTCTTATTTTTTAAAATTTATATCTAAAATTTAATCTTACAATTTAGGTGTAAAAAAAATACGAGCCAAGTTTGCATTTAAAAAAATACCATCATTGCATGTCTAAACAAGTATTGTGCATCTTTATAATGAATGGTTTTAACATTTTTAAAATGTGTTTTACTAAACTATAATCATACGCAGATAACTATCATTTCTGATATATATTCAACGGCCTAATCTGAATTCCAAGTTATTAGTACTGTTGATTTGGGTTGGTACTGTGAACACATCTTTCCTTTTTTTACCTTTCTTTATCTTATCATTTCAAACATAAATATGTAGAGTTGTCTAGTCACTGTGTTAGTACATACACACCTTATCTGTTATTAGATTGTTTTACATGATATCTACATTATCTCAGTATGTTAGAGTGATTGTCAATAGTTGTTTTTTTTTTTGTGTAGTATTAGTGTCATTTGTTTAGTTTCTAACAATTTGTATAATGTAGAATTAAGTAATAGTGTTTATATGAATGAGATAGTTAATTTTTAACCTAAATACTTAACCAGTTGATATGTTAAATTTAACGATAAAACAGTCACATGTAACTTAGCATAGGTACTAATTTATTTATGCAGAAGTATATTAATTATTTACAGATAAATGTAAAATCTTATGATGAAGTTCTAGTTAGGCCTACTAATTATTTATTGAGGTTGATTTGCACATTTTCACATTATTTGGTAGTTACATTAAATTTTGTATTAAAGGAAGCAGTTGCGCCTATTATTTGAACAGTTCCTATCGGCCTTTGAATGAACCTACATTAATGAGATTGTGTCATACTAAGGTGTACCAGTCCCCAGTGATACGGTGTAATACCGCTATTGATGTATTCACCAGGTTTTTCCCTTTCACGTGTGCTTTTAAAAATAATAATACGCTTACGGAATATTGTTTGTGTGTGTTGCATTAAAATTTTAAGCAGATTAGAGTACAGGTAAAGTTTCTATTGTTTGATTATTGTTAAGAGCATCACAGTCTGGTACTTATATGTGTGATTGTTTTTCCAGCGTTATACAGAAGCTGAAAATTCATTTCGTAAAGCTCTTTCTATAGATCCAGACTGTCAGGAAGCCAAAGAACAACTTACAGAAGTCCAAATAGCAATATTAATTAAAAGAGGGTGTACAAAATCACAAGCTCAGAAAGCTCTTCAACTTACAGACAACAACGTACAGGTAATGTACAGTAGGCCTATTCTTTGACATGCAGTCCCTGTCAACAGTTACTATACATAAACGGCAGAGTGATACAAACATAATGTAAGGTATTTGGCCACAAGGACCCCTTCATAATTCATTTTTTTTTATCCTCCTTTTAATAATTGGCGTTTAATAAATTTTGTTAATGAAAATTTGCTTGTTTGTTTCCTGTGGTTGGGATTAACTATCAGCTGGCCCGTGTATATTACCATCAGATCTCCGAGCTACCAAACCATGTGCTTTGTGGCTACTGAATATGTACATTGTGTTAGGTTTCCCCAGTGCATCGTGGTCGCCCGGTGAAGCAAGTGTAAGCCCGGCCTGTTATTACAGTTATGTTCTTGTTTATGTCCCAGTTTGTCAGTGTCTGGGCAGGTAATTAGTGTCAGTTGAAATCTGAACAGTTAGTTTATTCCTGCTTAAAGTGATGTTAATATTTCCAGCAATTACTTTTATGTGGTATTTACCAACCAACGGCCATAAACTATGATGCTGCGCCATCATGATAAGCTCATGCAGAAACAAACAATACAAGATTTTATACATTAAGAAATAAATAGTTATAACAGTAATAATTGTACCGGTGGGCCAAGGTTTTGTATGTGTATGTTGTTTCCTATTGTAATTAATATGGTCAGGGTCGCGTCCAGGCACAGTAATATGATGTTACATAAGTCCCTGTGTGTTCATTTATCATATCTAAGTAAATTTAAAGTGCATCGAGTTCTTGACCTAAAGTTTCATGTTAATTAAATTTCATGGTAGACTAGCCTTGTTGGGTGTCTAACGACTCGTCTTGAGGAGCTTTGTAACTTATCTAAGTAACTTTTTGTTGTAATTATTTTGGTTTAGATTTTATTTGAAAATAAGTGAAGTTTTGACTAAAGTACTCAGTCTTGCTGGCACCTAGTCCAATGGAGAGGGGCGCTCCAGTCTTGGGTTTTTCCCGGTCGTTGGAGTGAGGTAGGAGCGGCAAACACCCCCCTCCCCTTATTTTCCCGCCACTGCCACAGTTTTTTTTATTTAATTATTTTGTTATTGATGTATTATAAGAAAAGGTTTTGGAAACTGTGTTTTTTTTATAAGTTTAAGAGGCAGTAAGTCGAATACTGTGTGTTCTTAAGTGTCTGGACGTGTCTTTATAGTTTTATTTGGCTCCCGAAAGTCGCCGCCATTTTGGGCGAGCCTTTGTTCTCGCGTGGGGGCGCATGAGATGAGGGAGAAAGGTGTCTTCTTCAAGTGGAGGTGGTCCAGAGCGGACGCACTCATCTTTGAGGCGTGCGTGATTAGCGCAGGGGCCAGAGGGCCATTTTGCTTTACAAGAACCATTGTGCGGAGAGATTTATTTTTCAGTACATTTATTTATTATTACGAAGGCCCACCGTTTTATTTATATTTTTTTTTTCTGTTGTATTTGGCGAACTATTGTGTTGTATGTTTTGAGGCCACGTGGTAGTGTGCCATTGCCTTGTAAAGGTACATTAAGATATATTAAATCTGCTGAAAAGAAAGGGTCATAAATTTATTCGCTGTTATCGACGTCCGCCTATGAACCACCCGTTAAAACGAGATAAGAGATTCTTCGTGCTCACCGCTGGCTTATGCGGAAGAGAAATTCTACTGCTTGTTGCAGTGGTGTGAGTTGGTAGGGGAAGTACCACTACAATAACAGTTTTTTTTTTTTTTTTTTTTTTTCTGTATGCAATTGCTGTAAAGAAGCCATTGTAATTTCTGACTTGAAATTTATATTTTAAAACATTCTGTGTATAAAGTTTAAAATTTATTTTAATTAAAACCAGAGGCAGATACAGAATTTTTCGTTCAGTAAACATGCATTGAAATTATTTCGTTGTTAAGTAGTTCTTGAACCTATGTATTTATGGTTATTACTAAGAATCTTTTTCTTTTGTAATTTTTAGAATTAACTTATCGCTGGACAAGTTAACACCATTAGCATTGTCACCAGAGAAACACAAGAGTCAAAATTTGTTGGTAAATCCAACTACTTTCTGCTGATCACTTACACATTGTCTCATCACACAAAATGTCGTACATTCTAATGAGCAACATGCAAACTGTAATTGTATGAATCTGGCCATGTGGTACGGTAATCCCTTTTTCAGAGTTGTTTGTTTGGTGTTGTTAGTTACTAAATATTGGGCACTAATTTATTGAGCGTCATTTGAAAACTTTCCAAAATTTTTCTTAATGATAACTGTCTTTTAATCTACTACAAATGTTCTGAAATTCAAAACAAAATTACGTACTAGTGGATGGCAGGTATTAGTTTCAGCTAAAGTCTCTGTAATTCTGAATGCATTATCTCTTACCATTACAAATAACAAAATTGAAATCTGTGAAGAAATGTGAAGTTATTAAACATGTTCAAATGTTACAGAAATAATTAAATACTAATGTTGACAGAAACTGCAAATTTGAACCCTGTTTTCGTGTTGTTCAGGCTAGCTAAAATTGTATCACCTGTTAAAAAAAAAACAGGTGTGACAGCTATGCTATATTTGGTTAAATTTCTGTTTAAGTCTTTCAAAAATATATGTGTGTATGTATGTGTGTGATGAAAATTGAAGCATGTTGTTGGGTACCTCAGGGGCAGCCAAACTGAGTCTGCAGCTTAAGTGCACACCTATTACTAGTCGAATATATTGCAAGAGAGTGTAAATGTTATTCTTCAGTTGGCATTATGTAGTAATTCTCTTATTTGCTGAATAATAATTATAATAATACTGTAATTCAGATTGAGGAGAATACGAGATGACCAGGACATTATACCCCTAATGCTGATTTCTGACTGAGCGCTCGTATGCAATTGCTTGCTTTGGAGAATGACGTGAGATTTATGTTGTAGCCCTGTAATGGAGAGGCACAAGAATGAGAAGGGTGGAGGAAATGGGAATTCCCTGAGAAAACCCACTGACCATCGTCCCCGGCTCGATTCCCACATGCGAAAATCCGGGTAACAAATCCGGATCGCCCTGGTGCGATGATAGTGGTCTGACCACTTGGCCGCCATGGCCCCTTATTCGCTGAAGAGGGTGTTGTACATACATGAATTTGTGCCAAAATTGTTTACTTAAATTCAGTAATTTCAACAAAAGTCAATATAAAATACAGAACCAAAAAGATCAATCTTAAAAAACGGCTGTTGTCAAATTCATGTGCAGACTAACTAGTGGGATGAGTTTCTTGTGATCTTTAATAATGTAGTTATGAAATAACTATAATTCTTAATTCTAGCACAAAATATAACATTACATGAATGCTTCACTGTTGTAAAGTATCAGCTCAAAAAAGGGATTTACTGTTTTATGGGTTGCTTTTTCTTAGTGTTTTTTTTATTAACTGTCAAACTCTTGAAAAATTTCAATAAATATTTTCAAAATGTTTGTATCCCACATTTACGAACTCTTTTTCTTTTTTTTCCTCTGGGAAACTAAAAGACAGAATACAGCTTTATCAAATTGCATTTTCTACTCCGTTTTTGCTCCAGAATCGTATGGGTTAATTTGTATGTACAGATTTACATAGAAGAGTAAATGGTATAGAATTTTGAATGATTCTCAAGAACTTTGTAGTAAATAAACTGTTGTATTGAAAAATTGTTTGCAGGTTATTCAGTGCAGGATAAACAGTGTTTTGAATTTAGTCCTTTATGTATGTTGTTTTATTTTCTATCACAGTTCTTTTCTCTCATTGCATTATGCTGTCAGAGAACCTTATTAACAACCTATGCAGTTCTACCTTTATTATTCCAGAACTTGTAAGTTTAGTTACTGTATGCCTCTATTTTACTAAACTCAAAATTTTCATGTCCACACATTTATAATTTTTGTGTATTTTGAGTTGGAGAAAATCCGGAGGAGACTTTCTTGTGAGTTCATAAGTTGCAAAATATTGAATTCACATTCAAAAGGACTAGGGTTCAAATCCCAGTTACAACCACCAGGTTTTGCTTATCGTGGGTTTTCCAAAATTACTCCTGACAAAATCTGGGATTGTTTCTAGTGCTGTTGCTGGCCTATTCCATTCCCCATTTCCAGGGTTTCTCTTCCAAGGGCATGTGCTGTTTGGGGGTGCTTAAAGACACTGCATGCACAAGCTTAAAATGTGTTGCAGTTTGTCTGTAAATACGTTTTTCTACAAAACTGTTCTACATATGTACTTAGTGCCAGTGTAAGAAAGTAAAAATTATTTTTAACAAAGATGGAATGTCATTGTTAAAAACACTGCTCATTAAAAGTATTGTTTCAAAGCCGTCCAACATAGCTAAAAATTGCATTTTCTTACTGCAGTACCTCAAAATGTACTAAACATAGGCATACAAATCTCAGAAAAGTGTGCTGTCCTTCTCTACAGATTTTCCACCAATAGCATTATGTCTATTGTCACCACTTAAAAGTTCAAATTAAAAATGGATTTGTGGGATTCTTGCACACTGGCTTATTGTGGCCATGTGGCATTTGATGTGTGCTTCAAGGTCACCCTTGTAGGTCTATTACTGATGAGTAGGGACCACTGTTTTTGGTGAAAAGATTTCTGCATAAATTTGCTTCAGTGCCTCGTGTGCACATCTGCGGTTCTGCTTCATGGTCAGTGAGTGGCTGAATTTAACGCTCACATGTCATAATGTTTTACCGCAAATCATGGATGTGTGTTATTCGCAGTGAACTTAGTCTGATTGGTACATATAAGAAACATATTTGCACAAAGATGCTCCGCCAATAACAAAGAAGCAGAACTGCAGAGCTGGAACTAAGACAAGTTGCTGCAGAAATCTTTTCACGAAAATCAGAGTCCCTACTAATGAGCCTCTTTAAGTGCACATAGGCAGCTTACTAGAGTCCATATTTTAAAATAAACATACCGTATTCACATCAGTATTTGGCCAAAGATATTCAGGTCTTAAATTTGTAAATTCATGTGTACTACATATAAAATTAATAAGAGATAAAAAAAATTTTGTATTTTTGAAACTCTTAAAAGGACACTGATGTTCTAAGCATTTCACATCTTTGGGTACCTGTTTTAATCTTGTATTGGCATTGAAATTCAAATTTTGTCTTTGAAATTAATAAAAATTCATAAACGTGTTATTGAAGTTTTGTATTTTACAGGAAGCAGAGTTTCTTATAAGTTTTGGAGGTGTGCCAGAAAATGACACTGATTTTAATGAAATATATGTTTCCGATGAAGAAAGTGATACAGAAAGATATTATGACCCATTTATGGAGTAAGTAAAATGTTTTAGTAGTAATGTAATGTTTTGTGATAAAATTAATTTGTCTTTGGAAATTTATCGTGACCCATTTATGTAGTAAGCAAAGTGTTTTAATTGCAATGCAATGTTTTGTTTGCAACAAAATCAGTTTTTGTTTGTCACTGCATGTTGTTTTTGAGGTATTACTGTAATATGATTTTTCATTACCTTTTATTAGATAGTTTTTTTTTTTAATGCTGCCGGTTAGTATGAATGTGTATATTTGCATAGGAAACTGTTTTTTTTTAATTGTGATATACTGTAATGTTAATTTTATTTCCATCATCTGCTGATATTTTGCCTACTGAAACTTGATGCTCATTTCATGCACTTTACACGAGCTATGCTTGTGTTTTGCACGCTCTGTGATTGCTAAGTACATGAATTCAGTTAGTGTCACTGCTCAGCCATGATTGGATAGTCACTTGTCATCAGTGCCTGTTCTGCCTGTCTTGGCTGTAGGGTGTTGCATCCTATAAGATGTAGAATCATACTGAGCTTTAGCCTAGCTTCCATGGTTCTGTTTAGGTGTGTAAAGTTTCAAGAAGTTTTAGAGAGCAGTACTGTATTTACATTCTCAATTGTTAACACATATGCTCTTTGCACATAGCAATAATTGTGAACTCTTTATAAACAGCAACAGTGTTGTTTGTAACTAAAGTAACTATAAGCATGAGTCTCATAAATACAAGGATTTGACAATATTCTTCGGAGTAATGAAAATTGTCAAATGGAATACCATTTTTAAAATTCTGCCTTTTCTGGAAGAAATACACACACCCAAAAAGTTTATATACAGTAATCTCTCCGTTTAACGACTCTCAAGGGACTGAAAAAAATTTGTCCTTAAATTGGAGTTTTTAAACTGATTGATAAATGTATGTTTGGGACTTTAGATGGAACCAAAAAATATACACCTAGTTGTTAAAGTGAAAGAATCTTTAAACTGGAAGACCTTAAACTGAGAGATCACGTATGCAACAGAATCTAAAATGCAAGGGTCACACAGCTGGTGCCACCCTTCACTGGACAATAGGATAAAAGATGTGCAGTCAGTTTGACATTATCCATGTCCAACAGCATTTATGAATGGGAACTTTAATGGATGAATACTTTATTTGTTAACATTAATTTGCTTACAGCAATTTTTTTTGGCATGTGGTAATTTTTCTTTATAAATATTGTAAGTTGTAATCAATGCAGCAATATAATTTAAATGTCAGTCCTGTTGTGTAAGAGTGCAGTGATTTAATATCTGTCTTGGCCCCCAAAATGATGTTTTATGTGTTTTTTAGCATAAATTTAGTATGGTCTATAGAGAAAACTGTCTTACTGACTGACTGATGTTACAATGCACAGCCCAAACCACTAAACGTAAAGTTAAAGTTTTGAAGGTTTGTGTACCTTAGAGTATAAGGCAAACACTAAGAAATTATATTTGAAACTCTAAGAAAATGGAAAGGGGTGAAATGTTGACATATGAGTGGTATTTATTTATTTACTGAAACTACGATGGGCTTTAAAGAAAAACAAAAATTAATTGTTAAATGCTTGTTCTGAACTATGAAGAAATAAGTACATACTCATTTCAGCTACATTTCAATGTACCGTAATCACCATGCACATTGAGACACTTTTACCGGTGCACCAGTTTTACAATACTCTACAAAGAAAAGTGCCGCCTGCGTATTGAACCTTGTTCGTTTATATAGTTTGGGTGTGGTACGTGTGAAAGGTGCATCAAATGTTGTATTTCAATTTCATTTCTTCATTGGCATCTCATGAAGCAATAGCAAGCAAATACTAAACCAACACTATTGTTTACCTCCCTCCCAGCAACCATGTTCTTTGGTGATAGTTTTCTTTGTAGAGGATATTGAAATGTTGGTGCACCAGTACTGTGACATTACAGTGTGTCTACCGGTCACAAAAGTCGCCAATAAAGTCACTGAATTTAAACGAGGTCAAGGAAGTCATGGAAAAGTCACTGAATCTAACAAAGGGTCACAGATTTTGTAAGTGTGCAATTAAGTGCTGTTTAGGAACAAGCAGTTTATTTTCACATGTTTGAATTGCGCTAATTCATTTGTAGCTTCGAAAAATGAGCATATACTTCGCTGGGAATTCTCTGCAAGTTCAACCTTTGTGCTGTACTGTGTTCGGTACTTGTGCCCTTTTAATGAAGGCATGCTCAGATATTGTATGTGTGCTGCAAGAGCAGAGTTAATGCAGAAACGACGCCGTCATTGAGTTCAAACTTAGTCACTTATGCCGTTCCCGAGAGTGTATTCGTAAAATTGCTGCCTCATTGTTGAAGAGAGTAGCATACAATATCAAGATGTGAAGAGTTAAAAAAAGAGAAACTGCTGGATGAAAAAAGGAAGCACTGCTCAAAATTGAGAGAGCTAAAAAACTAATAAAATTATATAATCTTGGTTTTTATAGTTCTTGTAAATAGAATTATGCAACTGTTGACGTGAGGTTCGATACTAGAAAAAAAAGGTAGCTGCATTGAAATAAAAGCTCACTGAATTTGCATGTAGTGGCGCTGATTTATTTAGTTAGAACTTCTTCTGTTACACAAACAAAAAGTACACACATTTGTTTAAAGTTTACCGATCAAATTTAAGCATGATAACGCCACAAAAAAACTACAGTACTATAAGTTTCTCTTCCCCTAGGTTTATCTCGAATGCTATACCAGCTTTCAAGATAAGACGCGTTGAAAGCAATACCACCACCACAAGTCATTTAAGTTTGAAAGGCAATGAACGTCCTTACATTTTAAATAGTACTAAATATAACAAGAACCCGTTTGGCATTCTAGCCCCACGTTTATTGCTGGCAAAGCAGCATGATCGACCAACACAACTGCCCAGCTTGAGATCCCCATGCCGACTGATGCTCCCCAGTACCCCCCTTTGCCAGAAGACTGGTGCTGCCTCTCAGAGCATTACTTTGCTGTGAGAATGTTCTAAGCCTGGAAATTAGTAAATTGATATGTGGAGAAACCTAATTAAAGAAGATTAAAGAAAGAAACTTTTTGAGTATAACAAGGATTTAAACACTTATCAATTAAAATTTTTTTCGCTAAACCTGAAACACAATAATTGAGCTTAAAGAATATTTATGACTTTTAACAGTTACATCAGTGGCCTGGAAAATTCTAGATGGTCTCTTACTAATTAATACTGCTATAGAGCATCTCACGCTTAGATTGCAGTACAGGATTATATGGACATTCGCTCTCTCTTTTCATCGCACGGTAACTGCCATTAGCGCTGTCTTTGTTTCAGCGTGTGCTGTTGCCAAAAATCCTAAAAATGTTCACTTTGTAACTTTGATTTTAAAATCTTTGCATATTGTATAGAATCGAAACGCGCTTTGGGTGATATACTATAGTTGGTTCATCATTTACACCATTTTAAGGGTTTGAAAAAATAAAAAAACAAGCATTTTGAACTTGGTACTGTTTTAATGCATTCTTAAATATATCACATCATAACTTACGAATCAAAAGTAAAATCGTATTGAGATATTTACGGTGAGCTGGGCTCAGCCCGAGTTAATGTATGTCTGCCCATAGTGTGTGGCTCCCCCCCCCCCCCCTTGACTTCTGAGTGTAGCCGAACGATTATCTGTGACTTGGCCTCATGTGACGTCGTTCTCTGACATAGCCCGCCCCTCCTCTCTAGACCTTCGGGCGTCTTCGGTGGACGTCGTGCCTCCCCTCCCCGCCTCCCTTCTCTCTCCCTCCTTCCCGGTGTGAGCCGGTTCCTCGCGGCCGGAGAGGAGTTCAGTTAGTAGTGAGCTCTCGTGTGGGTTACCTGTACTTGCTTGCGTCCGCGGCTGCACATCCTCGTTGACTGGTAAGTGTCCTTTTCAGTTCGCGTTTGCTTCATTTACTTTTCTTTCGTTACCAGTCTTTCCCTACACTGTCCTCGGGAATGTGTCGTCGCGGTCGGGAGACAAGTATGGGGCGAGCGTTAGGCTCGTGCCCAGTTGCTTAATTTGTGCCTGTTAATTGCGGCATTGACCGTTTCAGTTAGTGTATTGGTGTTTTTAATGCCTGTGAGGCTTTTTCTTGTCATATTTGTATCACTGGTATAACAGCGATTGCCTTCGGATTTTGTACTGATTAAGCCTGGTGTTGGCTATGTTAACTTATGTACCCGGATTATTTCAGTCAATATATTTTGTGCATTTTATCGAGACTGTCAGTTTAATTGCCGTAGCGAGTTGAACCCTTCCCCAGTGTTCATGTTGTGTGCGTTTGACTGCTGAATATGTGTTCACCAAGTCGAGCGGAGGTTAGGGTGAGTGCTCAGGTGTGGGATTGTTCCCCCAGGTATTAACGGCCGTGTGTTTACACGTGTCTGTATAGAGATTACAGCACAACGGTGTGTAATTAAATATATCTGGATGCAAACGGAAAAATCTGAAGGCTATATTTTTTTTCGTTAGTTCTACAGAAATTTTTTTCTAACATAGTGTGCACTTTCTAAAAACTGAAACATCAAAAAGTTGGTCAGTGAGAAACGTTTTTGCTATTCAAGTTGGATGGGGGATGAAAGCGAGAGAGTTGTTCGTAATGAACTGAATCAATTTTCAAAAGTTGCCCCACCTCAATAGCTTTAGCCGTCCTCTTGTTTATAGCTGTGAAATGTGTGGCGTATTGTCATGCGCTCGCCGTGCGCTCGCTCTACAAACTCGACAGCTGAGCTTCCTTCGAAGTGTTGGCTGAAGAGAAAAATGTCCCGTTATCTTTGCTGACTATGACGTTTTGTCTGGGATGGTTAATAAATAAGATACAGGCTACCTTTAGTCAGCTGTTTTCTTCGTCCCGTGTCCTAAACTAGTTCAGTAGTGAAACTACGGTGTCTCGTGGCCAAGGGATTTGTCATATGTGTTACTGATTTCGAATCAAAATTTCATGTGTGTAATTTTTTGTTATGTATTTGTATGGAAGGCAAAACAGTAAAAATTCGTAATATAGGTAGGCTATGAGAAAGAAAGCGAAATATTGTATTGATCTTATTCTAGTATTTTTCACATGCTATTAACGCATTAAGGAAGCTTTAGAAGAAACAGAATGTTCCAAACAAACCATTTACGCTAATAAGAAGAAACAATAGCAACACAGTACATCAAACTTACATGAAAAATTGAAATCATGAAGGAAAGACAAACAATAAATAATCCCGTAAACAAATTTAAGGCAATGATACTTAATTTCTACTACTTGTATGGCAACTATTTTTAAAATCCTAAATCAGAGAAAATATAAAAGTAAAAGTCTCATAGTTTATAAGGTTTTAATACGTTGTGTAATTTGTTTCTTTGACAAAAAAATTTATATGGTTTCGGTAAGTTTTTGACTGACGAAAATTCGTAATTCGTAATTTATGTTTAAGTATTGAAAAACTACATAATATACAGTAAAAAAAAAAATTAAACAATACTAGTAAACTAACTGTTTTATATGTGCTCTTGTTTAGACTTAAGATATAATTATCAAAGTAGTAGTGGAAATAAGTGATACGCCTAAGTTGACATCACGGCAGAACATCAATATACTCTCTTTTGTTTGATAACCGAGCGTGGTGCAGCAGTGGTAAAACACTCGTATCGCATTCGGGAGGACCCGGTTTCAATGCCCGGCTCCGACCATCCTGATTTCGGTTTTCCAATGTGTTTTCCGAAATCACTGTAGGCGAATGCTGGGATGTTTCCTTAACAAAGGCCATGGCCGACTCTTCCCCCCTTTTCTCCCGTTTATCACTACTGAGG
The DNA here is from genome assembly GCA_003012365.1 of Medauroidea extradentata. Classification (NCBI taxonomy): domain Eukaryota; kingdom Metazoa; phylum Arthropoda; class Insecta; order Phasmatodea; family Phasmatidae; genus Medauroidea; species Medauroidea extradentata. The sequence goes on from PNEQ01097962.1 coordinate 70,069, forward strand.
CCTTGTGCTTTTCGAGGGCACGTAATAATGTCCAAGTAAATAAATACCACCCCTCCCCCTACCACTTTAAATGTATTCTTAGCAGACAAAAAAGTGACAAAAAGTAAGACATATGTTTCCGTTCTCTTACGACATTGGCTTTGAATGATCAATCTCATAATCATCAACTACTCCAACCATGTTTTTTTCTTCAGACAGATGCTACCAAAATGGAAAAAATCTTTCGTTATGTCAGCAGTAGCTATAATGATTAAATTATATGTGATAATTATTTCTTAATGAAGTGCTCATTACAATTCATGTACTGAATAAATGTCAGTGGAGTATATGGATTGTTTCTTATTTAAAGGGATAGAAAATGTCATTAATTACATATTTTGAGGTGTGATGCTATAAAAATTGTAATATCAACTAGAATACTAAAGAATATAATATTTTAAAGCTCAAAATTCTGAAGTAGTTCCCCTCCCGAACTTCGTAGTGTGGCTGAAATGTGGTAACAGTGCGTGTCATAAGCTCTGTACTGCAATCTAAGGATGGGACGCTCTATACACTTGATAGTGACTTTAAATATTCATCATTTTAACAACAATGGCATTATGTATGTTACAAAACCAAACTAATTTAAATATTTTCTGATGACAAAAATTATGTGAGGGTAGACTTAAAAAGTCCATCATTTGACAGTACAAGGCCCTCTTGAAATAACAAATTCTTGGGTGTTGTTCACTGCCTCTAAGAGGTTACCAACAATAACGCACATCTATTAACTGCACATGCACTCTAACAAAAAAAAAAGGAAAATAACGAATGTGACTGGCAGGCCAGGCACAGTACAGTTCGACAAGTGTTTCAATCTGCATGTTGGAAAAGTAGCTGAAATATGAATGTATCTTTTGACGGTAAAATCATTTTACAAATTGGTCCCTTTTTTTTCACAACCCATCGGAGTTTTAAAAAAAAAAGCTCTCATAGCTGTAACCCAAATTGTTATCTTTGTAGCTTTAAATTATGTCACTCCTGCAAAAATACATTTTTAAATGTCAGGATTTTTCGTCCTGAAGGGGTGAAATAATATGAAACATGTTGTCATTTGTTATTCCTACATATTGAACGGACATTTTGATATGTCGAAGTGCTCTTTGCTGCAGGATGATATGTTGATATCAAAAATCTTTTTCAGGAATATATATATATATATATATATATATATATATATATATATATATATATATATATATATATATATATATATATTGTCATCGTACCGGGCCCCTGGCCAGGTACGGTTGTTAGCCCCGATCTCGACAGCGTTCACCTCCGAGTGCTCCCCGACCATCCTGTACCGCCGTGTGTAGTAGTGACCCCGCACCCCGACTTAACCTGGAAGGCACTGGGCCTACAAAGTAGTGGCTATGTTTGTTTTGCTTTTGTGTGCGGTCGCCACCTGTGTTAGTGTAACTGAAAATGTAAAGAGTAAACTTAAGGGTTTGTTTATTTTACTTTAGGGTTATGTTGCCGTGTTGACGCCTCTGGTTAACTAGGTTAAGATTACGAAAACTTTTCCGAGAACAGAAAAAAAATTACGGAAACAGATGCGGGGATCAAGTTTGGTTAATTAGGGGCAGTGGTTAATACTATTTCTAGAATATAATGAGGTGTTAATTGGTTATGAGTGTTAATAATGGTACCTTGCTTGGTGTCCGCTGGTCCTGGTTGCCGCCTTTTGTCTAGAAGTTTAGCTTGAACAAAGGAAGAGGGAGGACGCGAGGAGGAAGAGAAAAAATTGCGTGATTAGTTCAGCTGGTGTGGAGTTTTTTGTGTGTCCGATTTTGTTCTGTTTCGCTTTGCCCTGTTACACCGGGTCGCCGGAGTAATTTTAAAGGTTTACATGTACTGTATCTCACCACTTGTTGTGCCTGCCAAGCCTCAGCTTCACTCGGCGGTATAACTCTAGAGTGCGTGACTACAGGGTTACGGGAATAGTGTGTACGCGATCTGTGTGTGCAATAAAGTAGATTTACGACCCAGTTCTCCTGTACATGGTGTAGGGACTGACCATAGTACGGTCCGAGGGTGTGGGCAGTGGGCGGCCGCCCCAGAAGTGCTACCCAGCAGTCTTATTTGCGCCCTCCCTAACACCCTGACCAATTCCGTACACGGATTTGTAGTTCGCCGAGGAAGTGAAGTGTCGCCAGCCGAGCCGAGCACGGCCCTGAGTAAGAGTCCCGCCCTGGCCGGGTAATAGCCAGGTGGCGCCCTGAGGAACAAT
>PNEQ01097965.1:0-10259 GCA_003012365.1 Medauroidea extradentata
AGCCCAGACAGTCGGTTATTCCCCGCATTACAGGGGTCTAAAAATAGATATTTCATCATGTTTCGGATGTGCTAGCAGTCACGTCCGCCGCCCTCGAAGGGTTAAGACGCAGTTGGGACAGGTATCTATGACGTAGGTTCGGCGGTTTTCCCACTATGAGCCACCCGGGCTTTGAGTCATCGGCCAGCCCTCAAGGTGTACGAAACAGCCGCCGACCACTGGCCTCCAGGAACATGGCACGCAACAATATGAACATTCCGATTGCCTTGTTTTTTTCTGATTAATTAGTTCGGAAATAATTAACCAGCCAGGATGTACAGACTGTTAGAAAGAACATACTAAAAGTAATATTTCTTTTCGTAAATTTTGGTGCTTAGAACCTTGTAATTCTCACCCAGCGATATACTGCAGTTCTTCACTTTATTTGGACAGTCCCTAGCCATGTGTCCGGTTTTTAGACATGAGAAACACTTAAGAGCAGAAACACTTGGCCACTTGTGCCAGTCCTATAGAACCCCGCTAAGTGTTTATCAGAGCCACATTTGTAGCACTTCTTTACTGCAGCTTTAAATGCCACCACATCAGTTTCAGGTATTGACTCAACACATCTTTTTTCTTCCGCCACCAGTCTGGTTGTCCAATTTGCCAGTGTCTTACTTTCCACCGGAGTGGATTCCCATGTACTAATGAAGTAACCATACCTTTCAGGTAAGGTTATCAGGATCATGGAAATTAACATGTGTTCTGGAACATCGTTTCCCAGGACCTTTAGCCTGAACACTAGGTTTTCCAGCTTGCTAACGTGAGTCGCCAAATCTACCCCTGCCGAGTATTTGTAACTAAAGAATTCGCTTATGTCGTAATGAACCATCTTCTTTCTCGTCCCGCGACCTTGATATTTTTACCGCAACAGCACTTTCTTGCACGCAACTGGGCCCATAAGCTGTTGTAGTTTTAAGTTTTAATATGGCCAAAACACAATTTTACATAATTTTAGTAACTAGCTGAATACTTTTGCCGTGTTTTTACATTAACTATTTTACTATCCACAGAAAACAATACACGTGGCGGCCATGATTTTTACTCATACTACTCTAGTCAAAACACTAAGTTTAATTATACAAATAAAAATTATTAAAATAATACATTATTATTCAAAAACAACACAAAAAATGTGTGCTTAATAGAAGAAAATTTCAGATTATAATAGGCAAACTTAAATATAGCAGTAGTATGTTCTATAAAATTTAAAGTTTCAAATTGTATTTTTATTTAAACTCTTTAATTCATCCAAAGAATTAAAACCATTAGATAATAAAAATGTTTTAATTGTTTTAAACATGTTTTATAATTTGTGCTAAATGTATAGCCCTCAAAACCTAATTTCAAAATATATATGTATGTAATGACTAGCAGAATAAAAAGAACCTTTTTGAAATCGTTTTAATGAATTATTAGGAAATTAGGTTTTTTAAATTCTTGTATTGTAAGAGTGAAAATTAAAATTGTTCTAAAACCTATCTTTGTTTTTTAAAGTAAACTTAACTGTAGTATATACATATTCACATGGTAGTGTTAATATTGTCGAGCACGTAAGATTACAAATCATTACACCCCGCCATGATAGTATAACTGCTTTTTTTTTTGTTTTGCAGCATCAATTCCAGTGTTGCCAAAACAAACATGTAAAAGTCACCACAACCACAGAAACAAAGTTTGTTAACAATGCACGACGAACATACCGCCCACCGAAAATAGTTATTTTCAAGTTCATAACATATACCTAAGCTTAACATCTATATAAAGCACATCAGTTAACACTGAAAGATGGAGTTTGATTTGCACTATAGTTGCTAATCTGTAGGAAGTGGACTGGTCGCACACACTCGCCACTAGGTGTCCTAAGGGTAACCACACGAACAATGCCATCCTGGCCAGGATGTAATGCTAACACTCTTGCCATCTTTCACTTAAGTGGTGGTAGTAAGGGGTCCTTCAGCAGCACGAGCTGGTTTATGCAAGTGTCAGCAACTGGTTGTGTCCATTTGGTGCGTTGTTGAAGATTGTGCAAATACTCCATGCTCCATCTCTTCCAACTTACATGGTGAAATTGTGTAATCATTTGCCAACGATATGTCATTCAAGTTCCGGTCTGGTACTGCAACCAAGGGTTCACCCACTAAAAAGTGGCCTGGAGTCAGAACATCATATTTCCTAGGATCTGTTGATAGGGCGCACAAGGGTCGTGAATTCAATACTGCTGAAATTTGTGCTAACAACATCGTAAGCTCCTCAAAGGTCAGTAACTAAGTGCCTACTACTCGGTACAGATGCTGCTTGGCACTCTTGATAGCAGCTTCCCACAAACCCCCAAAGTTTGGACTTGCAGGAGGGTTGAAGTGCCATTTTGACCCTCCCTGGACTACTTTGCTAGCAATCTCATGCTCATTCTTTGCTGAGAACAACTCTTCATATACCTCTTTCAGTTGGTTATGGGCTTCAAAGAAATTAGCGCCATTATCAGAGTAAATGTCAGCAGGCATCCCTCTTAGTGATGTGAATCGTTTAAATACAGCCATGAAAGCTGCAGATGACAGATCTGTTACGAGCTCTAGATGTACCGCCTTGGTGGTGATACACACAAAACAAACACATGTATACATTGAACACCATTCTCTTTCGAGTTCGCACCGGTGTAGCTTGGATGGGTCCTACAAAATCCACCCCAACAGAACGAAATGGTCGAACATGAGAGAATCGTGCCTTCGGCGATGTGCCTATTACCGGGGTATACGCCACTGGTCTAGCTTTGAAACATCGTACACAATTGTGAATCAGGTTTCGCACCAGAGAGCGTGCAGACATGATCCAGTACTCTCTATGGACAAGATACAAAGTTGTGGAAGGTCCTGAGTGTAAATTGTCGACATGAAACTGGACGACAATCATCTTGGACAAACAACTATCCTTGGGTAGTAGGATAGGGTGCTTGGCAGGCTCTGGTAGGGGTGAACAATGCAGCCTTCCGCCCACCCTGATGACTCCCTCTGAATATATGAAGGGTAGCAGTGAATGAATTGCCTTGGAGCACTGCCGACTGTTCTGGAGAGAAACAAGTTCTTTTTTGAAACTATGGGATTGTACAAACTTAACCCCGGGCATGGTTGCATTGTTTAGTTCTTCAGTTGCCAGGAACTTTGTCTTGACATGGTCATCCTTCTTAAACGCTGCTTGGGCACGCAATACCCACACCATAGTATGTGCTAGTTTGACCAATGACGATGAGTTGTTGAACAATCCTAGCGGGTCTTCAGAAATGGTCGATCCAGGTACATTTGCTATAAGCACAGCTGAAACAGATGTCTTCAACTCAGGTATGCTTTTGTGCGAAATATGCCTATAATGGGGCCAGGCATCCTGTGAGCACTTGAACCATGGTGGACCTGTAAACCAGCAAGAGTGCAACACGTGCTGATCGGTGAGAGCCCCCCGAGACCCCACATCTGCGGGGTTCCATTCCGACGGGACGTGTTTCCATGTGCTGTAGGGCAGAATGGACTGGATCTCTGCTATCCTGTTTGTTACAAATGTCTTCAACTGGTGTGGTGACACCTGTAACCATGCCAGAACCACGTTTGAATCTGTCCATGTATGGATGTCGAATGACTTTAGCTTACCAGAGTATAGTCGGTTGACATGTTGCCACAGTCTACTAAGCAACAGTGCCGCACACAATTCAAGCTTGGGTATTGTTACTGTCTTTAATGGGGCTACCTTAGACTTTGAGTAGAGTGAATTGACACACACAGATCCATCCCTCATTACCGAGCGAACATAGATGACAGCTGCATAAGCTTTCTCGCTAGCATCACAAAATCCATGAAACTGCACATCTGTGTTTTGAACTGGCACATACCTAGGAATTCTAACTTTACCGAGGTTCGGTAATGATTTCTTGAACTCCGTCCATCTGAAAAGTACATCAGGGTCCACAGGATCAGCTACCAATTGCTGAACTGTACGCAAGGCTTGGTACGGTGAGGATGCAAGTCCATACGTCACAGTGTTTAATTTATATAAATTTTGACTGGCGACTCTGGGGTGGGGCGCCACAACACACACAGAAACTTTCTGTCTCTCAGATCAATACCAATTTGTCTATACATTTTACATACATCAGCTGTAAGTGCTACGCTTGATGTTCGAAAATTCAAAACAATATCAAATATATTATTTTGAAGTTTTGGACCACACAAAAGAACATCGTTCAAGGATGGGCCATTTTCAGTTGGTGTGGAGGCATTAAACACCTCTCTAATTTTTGAGGACACACTGTCCTCTTTCTCAACTATTTGGTGTGGGATGATGTGGAGAGGTTGTGCATGCGGTGGATATGATTGTTCCAACTCACAGGAGTCATCAGAAGTCAGCGTGCCTACGCAAGTCATATGCCCCAGTTGATCGTATTCCTCCATAAACTGCGCATATTCACTTTGCAACGTTGATGATGAACGTAGTTTCTGTTCTAGATTCCGAAACCGCTTAAGAGCCACCTCCTGTGAATTCTCTAATGAAGCACCACTTTTGTCACTTTTGAAGGGAAGTTGCAACACATACCTTCCTGTACTGTCTCGTTTATAAGTCGTTAGAAAGTGATGCTCACACTGCTGATCCTCACTAGATATGAAATAATTCCCTGGGACTTCCTCAATGTCCCAGAATCTTTGCAGGGTACTGTCAAGACTGCCAGTTGTGTGCACTAGACGGGAATTTGATTCTAAAGGTTGCGTGTACTGCTCACTTAACACATTACCAGCAAAGACCCATCCGAAGGATGTGTTAAATGCATGTGGCTGTCCTGTAATTTTGGCACCAGTCATAACTTCTGCGACCATATCTGCAGACAGTAGCATTTCGATTGCTCTTGGGGTGGCAAACTCTGGGTCTGCTAACGGGAGACCTTTAATATGAGTGAGACGTGACGTGTCCACTTGTAATTATGGCATATCTGTAGTTATCCTATTGAGGATTAATGCTCTTGTGGTCAGGTCGAGCTGCTTTGAATATCCTGAACCAATTTTACACACCACCTCTCCCTTTGCTTTTGCTGCAAATGATTGGCCTAGCCCAGATATGTTGAACTTTGAATGAAACCGCTTCAATCCCAAGCGTTTTACACATGTGTCTGTGATAAAGGAGGACTGCGATGCTCCATCCAACAGAGCCCTTACTGTTTGGAACTTGCCTACCCCATCCATGACGTTGATTACAGCTGTAGTTAGTAACACTGTTGAGGTTTGCTTGCTCTGGGTACCATGAGTTGCGCACAATGCGGATGTATAAGCTGGCTGTGCAGACATCTGTATTTGGCATTAAGTCAGTATCACCTTTCACATCGACTGGGTTAATGTGGAAAATGGTGTGGTGTGATTTCATGCAGCGTTGGCATCTGTATCGTGATCCACAATGGATTGCTTTGTGACCGACTCTAAGGCAGTTAAAACATAGTCGTTTCTCTAGAACATGACATCTATTCTCCTGTGGTGTCAATGACAGGAATGAAGGACATCGTGGTAGCACATGTGATCCATCACACATGTCACATTTTTGTTTATCAGCCGATTTATCACTAACCGACACTAATGTGGATTTTGGAGGGTTGGTAGAACCAGCCCATGCTCCTGTGTAAAATGGCCTTAGCTTACTAGATCCTACAGTGAATGGTTTGCTTTGACTTCCTGCCTTGTAGAAGTTTGGCCTGTGTGAAATGGGTGCTAACAACTGTGCATGTTCTGCAGCAAATGACTTGCGCTGAAAGAACTTCAACAACCGGACATAAGATGGTATTTCATCATCTCGAGACATTTCGAAAGCTTGTCTCATGGGGGCATCAAGTTTATCTAGTTGTATATTAAAAAGTAGGAAATCCCACTTGTGAACTGGAAAATCTAACGCCTTCAGAGAATTCAGGTTTTCCTCCACTGTGCAAATGAATACAGAGTAGGATGCATCATTTTTACTTTCTATTGGCAGAACATGTCAGATTCTCTGCACATGAATGGTAGCGGTAAGCCGTACACTCTTATACCTTTTCTCCAACAAGTACCACATTACATCATAATTTTTATCAACAACTGGTATGTTACTTACCATATCTCATGGTTCTCCTTTCAAACAACTGAGTGAATAGTGAAGTTTCTGCACTTTATTAATGCTCGGGGTTTGCCCGACCATTGAATTGCATAATTCTGAGAACCCAGTCCACTCAGCTTGATTCCCTGTGAACACTGGTAATGGTAAGGTTGACAGAACTGGTGATATCAAATGCCTCGCGGCACTGCACTCACTGCTATCAGGACCTGACAGGCTTGATTGAGACTGCTTATATATATTGTAAGTTTTTCTCAACTCTCGAAACACAATTTCGAAAACAGCGAATTGTTGTTTCACTTCTTCCACATCAATCTTCTCGTCTGGGGGATTCGCGCACAACGCACAGAAATTCGCTAAAACATCGTTCCTCTTGCTTATAACCTCTTCAACCACGACCATAAAATCTTCGATTTTTGACGTATCTCCCTCCATCGCTTCGCATAGTTCCCTGGCATTGTCGGGTTGCGACATAAGCAGATTGAATTTTACATGCTGTAACGCCGGTGTCGCCGCCGCCATTGTGATTGTAGTTACCGTTCTGAAGTGGACTGTATTTCTTCCGATTACAACTTTTACACTCACGTATCTGCACTCTTCCGTGTTTTACTGAACCGAACTGTCTAGTTTTACGTAAATTCGCGTTTGCGACTGCCTGCTACCGATCATCATACCTGCCTGTCACAAAGGCGTCTTGTTTGTTTTTTACTTGCCGATCCCGTTAGTCGATATTACACACAAGTGTAAATGACTGTTAGGGAGTACGCACGGTATTGCTCGACTTGCAATCCGCGCATTTTACACACATCGTACACATATCCGGGCCAGAGGACCAAAAAATGTCGAGCACGTAAGATTACAAATCATTACACACGGCCATGATAGTATAACTGCTTTTTTTTTTTTTGCAGCATCAATTCCAGTGTTGCCAAAACAAACATGTGAAAGTCACCACAACCACAGAAACAAAGTTTGTTTACAATGCACGACGAACAATTATATTCCATTTATTCATTCATTCATCTCATTCTGTTGATCCCAATAAAGAGTCATAAGACTCTGGGATGTGGAATTTGTCTATAATACCTATAAATGAAAAACAAGGAACAATAAATACATACAAACAAATTAACAAAATCATATATAGGAGATACACATACTTCAGAAAGGTACTTAATAAAAGTAATAAAATTTTTTGACGTGACAACGTCTTATAATTCGATAGAGCCGGCTGCACGCACGGAAAAACATGACTCATGCGGCGTTACCTCGTTCTGAGGCGTTCCATGTAAGGCTTGAAGTACAAGCGAGAGCGCGGAACGAGCGACAAAGAAGTACAATCGGCCTTTGCGTTCGGCAGCGTTCGACATCCGTCTCTCTCCTACTGGAGTGAGCGATGCGTCTGCATGGAGTAAAAACTATTAAATTGTAAAAAAAAAATTGACATAATTGTATTTATGCGTACAAATAAATATAACTTGATCAATTTCATTGTGATATCCAATTACTTCCTTCTCTATATACATCCAAATCTATTAAACAAATGAAATTAAAATTTTCTTTTGAAAAATGATACAATTCCATCAGTATTTTCTTAAGACGTTGTCACGTTCAACTATCGTCAGTAAACCGACTTTACAGACAACCAATTTTTTAATACAAAATTGATACCAACACAGGATTCAATAAATATAGTATTGTACCGGGAGTTGAGACTCCCAAGCCTGGAAACCATGAAGATCTACATTATGGTGCATTGATTGCAATTTTTGGATAAACGATCCTATGTGCTAGACGAGAACTTGAGTGCCCCGAAGCAGTGTTTGTTGTGATCGCCATTTGGACGCCTTCTTGTCCGCTCGGCCCTAGTCGGCAATGCTCGTGTGCTCCCTCCTTCCTACCCTCTCTCTTCCTCCCGTGCCAGCTGATTTGGCTGGAGGGTGTGTGCTGGACAGTTAGTCTTCTCCTGGCCCGGTTTGAGGGTAGTTGTTTGGGCTCGCGACCGCGGCGACACTCCCTGACATGTACTTGGTAAATTTATAGTTTTCTTGTTTCATTTACTGCTTATAGTTTTCTATTCTTGTTCGGTTTGATTCTGTTTGTTCCTTCGTTAAGTTTGGTAATCAGGGTTGTGTCGTCGCGAGCGCGAGCTTGGCACAAGCGGGATATATTTCCCTGCTTATATTAATGTGGTAATGAAGAGCTGGTATGTTAGCTCATGCACACTTAAGTAATCTTTGTTCTAATTAAGTTTCGTCATTTGATAGCAACAGCTTTGCTTATTGTCCTTGGCTCATGCCCAGTTTGACGTTGTCGCCGTATTGATTGTAACTACTCTATGTACCTGCTTTTGATATTGTAATACATTCTCTGCTATTAAGATCTTGCCTTTACGTTATTAGTAGGTTTGAACCTTGTAGCTGTTGTGTATAAGTGATGTTGAGTGTTAACTCATGGGAGGGAGTGTAAAGGCAGCTGTGTGCATAAGTCTGATACAACTCGACTAAGATTGGCAGCCTGTGTATACGGTGTCTGCTTGAGATGCGGGCACAGTATAAAAGGTTTCACAATTTAAAAATATAAGGTTTGTTTTATTCGGCCTCTCTCAGGAGCTGGAAGAGTTGGGTCAAGTTGACCCGAGCGGGAGGCATTAATAAATAATTTCCCTATGTGTTAACAAATTTATGCTTCTCAATAATAACCTGCATGTTAATGTATTGTAGTGTTCAGAATTATATCATATAATTTTACAAGGGTTTTGATGTATTGGTATATCTACATTTTTGCGTAAAGCGGTCACGAGGGTCATTTTGGCGCGCACCCCCACTAGCTAGCGCGGGTGACCGCCATCATGAGTTAGTCTTGTTCCGGGCGTGAGGGGAGGCTGCCACGCTCATCGCAGCCCCTCGATCTTCAACCTTTTGTTGATGCAGGACAGTTGATTTACAATAGTCAGTTTATTTCCATTGGGACCGCTTAGCGTACAAGAGTACAACCATTAGTGTTGACCCGTATCACAATAAATCGCAGTGAAACTTATTCCGCGAGTGTTATTGACCACGGCCATATCCTGGACCTTCGGAGCTAGTCCCCCCAAACAGCTGTTCACAGGACCAACACAACACTCATCTCCGGCGTGGAGGACACAGAGAGGACATCACACGGCGGTAGACCTCCGCCCCCGGGGCAACAACAAGCAGCCGACACATTCAGATGCTTGTGTTCCGAAACCCACGTGGTACGTAGTACGGCACCGCACCTCTCTGACCTCACCAAGAACACGTCAGTATAATGTTGGTATATTATGCATTTTCAATAGTTTTCTACAAGAAGCAGATCTACTTTCTTTTGTTATAATTCTTACTGCTGTTTTCTGAATTAAGAATATCTTTTTACTTTTTGATTGCTCCAGAACTCTATCCCATATTTCATAACAGCATGAAAGTAGGCATAATAAACAATTTTATTTTCCTAAAGAAAGGATGAAGCCAAAAATTATTGAAGGAATAAAACATTGGTTGGGATTGCTTCCGAACATGCCAAGTCACTATTGTAGGAAATATTCAAAGAAAAATCTATGTCAAATCCTTTTTTAAGTCTAAGATTCATTTGTTCATTGCTTATAAGGAATGGTGTGAAGAGAACAAGGAGTACGTTATATGATGTTGTGGAAGGGGAAAATATAAATATCATCAGCATCGCAAGGACCAATGTGACATGTGTTGCAGCTATAAAGTGGGTGAAGTTACGGAAGAAGTATGTGAATCACATATTTTTCACACTCACAATAAATTACTCATTACTGAAATAACAACTTGAAAAGAGAATATTTATTATTTTTCACTCAAATAAACAAGATATGACCGCCCACCATCTTTTATTGACTTATTTTTTCTCTCTTGTTTATCCAATGCTTCATAGAGAAAACAGCTACCACTTACATGTAACAAAGGTTTAACAATAATTTTACAATAAACATAGACATAATGAACATACCGCCCACCAAAAAATGTACATTTTTTTAACACAAACACCTATAGACAAGAAACAGTCAGAAAAATACAAACCTTGCCACATATAGATGCAAACACTTAATTAATTTGCAATGT
>PNEQ01097965.1:10359-28590 GCA_003012365.1 Medauroidea extradentata
TCTGACAACTCCATCTTCACCAGGATGGGTTTTCATGATACGGGCGATTTTCCATTTCAATGGAGGCAAGTTTGATTCCTTCACTAGAACAAGTGTGTTTTCTTCAACATTGGGAGTAACAGCATTCCATTTGGTCCTTTGTTGGAGTGTATGGAGATATTCAGTGCTCCAGCATTTCCACACACACTGCTTCAGTTTATTGATCAACTGCCACCGATCGAGGCGGTTCTCCACCAGGTGCGTAAGATCTTGTTCTGGTAAACCAATGAGAGGAGCACCGATCAGAAAGTGTCCCGGAGTGAGTACATCAAATTCAGAGGGATCGGTAGACAAAGGACACAATGGTCTGGAGTTCAAAAGCACTGAAATCTCACTGAAAAGTGTAGTCAACTCCTCAAAGGTAAGTATTTGTTCACCGATAACTCTTTTCAAATGCAACTTGGCCGACTTGACCGCTGCCTCCCACAAACCTCCGAAATGTGGTCCTGCTGGTGGATTGAAGTGCCACATTATATTGAGCTCAGCCAACTGGGTTTGCAGTGTTCGCCAAGCAGCTTTCAAGTGTCTGGCAGCACCAACAAAATTTGTGCCAATATCTGAAAACATTTCAGATGGGGTTCCTCTTGTCGACACAAATCTTTTCAATGCAGCAACAAATGCATCTGTACATAGCGATGACACAACTTCCAAATGAACTGCCTTGCTGACATGCACACAAACACACAGAGGTAACCTTTTGTGACAGGTACCTTGCGAGTTTTACTAGGTTTTGTCAGAAAGGGTCCTGCAAAGTCAACACCAACCTTCAGAAATGGTCGAACTTGTGAAAACCTCACACCAGGCAAGTTTCCCATGAGTGGTGTAGTTGGTTTAGCTGACAATTTGAAACACTGCATGCAGCAATGGATACAATATCGAATCAAACGCCTAGCACTCATTATCCAAAACTGTCTTTGGATAATAGACTGGGTAGCTTGTGGTCCAGCATGAAAATAAGTGGTATGATAATATTTAATGATAAGGATGGATAGGTGAGACTTTTCTGGGAGCAACACTGGATGTTTTCTTTGCTCTGGCAGGCAAGAATTTTTTAGTCTTCCACCCACTCTGACAACTCCACAAGGGTCTAGGAATGGCTGCAAATTTCGTAGATTGTTCGGACACTCACCCGCTTCAACAATTTGATCTCTTCAGAAAAAGAATGGAGTTGTACAAATTTAAGCCAAAAGACCAACGCTGCTCGAATCTCATCCCAGTTCAACATCTTTGAGTTACAACAAGGTCGTGCTCTAAATGCATCCTTAGCTTTAAGTACCCATGCTGTCACACATTTCAGTTTTGAGAGTGATGAAAAATTCTCTAATAGGTTAACAAATTCACTTTGATTTTCTTGAGTAGCAAGGGCTTGATTGTGTACCATCTTGCACTCAGATAGCTCTTTTATATTCTCATTCATCACTTGTTGTATTGGCCAATTTGTCTCAGAATCTGTTAGCCACTCTGGACCATGGAACCATAACACATTCTCAATTAAGTGCTCAGGAAAAACACCTCTCGATGCTAAGTCGGCTGGGTTACAGCCAGAAGAGACATGGTGCCATACACTCGGTGGTATGATGGTCTGGATTTCAGCAACCCGGTTGGCCACAAAAGTTTAGAATTTGTGAGGAGATGACTTTATCCATGAAAGCACAGTTGTCGAATCACACCATATATGTATAGTAAAGTTGAATGAGTTGTCTTCAAACATGGTATTTAGATATTGCCATAGTCTTGCTAGAAGCAGAGCACCACATAACTCAAGTCTGGGTATAGACAATGTCTTAAGTGGTGCAACCTTTGACTTAGCCATTACCAACTGGGTAGAAATGACTCCACTAGAATTAATAATACGGACATAAACCACACCAGCATATGCTCTTTCAGAGGCATCACAAAACCCGTGAAACTGAATATTGTATGCACCAAGGTAGTTGATGTGTCGAGGAATTCTCACACAAGCTAAGGAAGAAAGAGATAATCTGAAATGTTGCCACTGGTGAGCAACTTCTTCATCAACCGGCTGATCCCACTCTAATCCTAGTGTCCATAGTGTCTGGAGTAAGATCTTAACCCACACTATCACTGGTGCCACCCAGCCACATGGATCACATAGTCTGGCAATTGTGGAGAGAATAACTCGTTTTGTGATAGCAAACTCTGGAACGTTTAAGTGGTACACAAATTCATCAGTCGCTGGACTCCAGTGAATACCAAGAACTTTAATAGCCGGAATTGTCTCTTCATCAAAAAACCTAAGACCTTGGGATGGTTGCATGACCATTTTCGCAGCTCAAATCCTCCTTGAGCAAGAAAGAGACAAGTTCACCCTTCAACTTAATTGCATCATCAACAGAGTTTATTCCAGTGACTATGTCATCAACAAACACATCTCGTATTATTACCTGTGATGGACGAGGGAAGTGATGAGCTTCATCCATTGCCAACTGCTGTAAGGTTCTCAGTGCTTGGTACGGAGACGATGCTAACCCATATGTAACAGTGTTTAGTTGATAAACATGTACGTGTTCTTCTGGAGTTGGACGCCACAGGATGCATTGATACTTCCGATCCTCTGGATGGATTTCAATCTGCCTGTACATTTTACAAATGTCTGCAGTGGAGACAATGGGTATTGTTCTAAAATTCAGGATGATATCGCCAATATCCTTCTGAAATGTTGGTCCAGTAAGCAGTAACTCATTTAATTAAGTACCGTTTACATTGTAGTTGAGGCGTCGAAGACAACCCGAACCTTGGTAGTTGAGCTAGTGTCTTTATGTACAGCGTGATGGGGTATCAAATAGGCTACTTTAGAATTCACTTCTCGACTGGACTGCAGTATGCATTTCTGATCATAAACGTCTCGAACACTCGACACATTGACATGTGGCCCAAATCTTCATACTCTTTCAGAAACATCCTGTATTCATCTGCCAGCTTTGGTAGCTTCTTCAACTTATTTTCAAGATGATTAAACCTTGACCATGCAACTTGAACTGAATCACCAACATTCTGCACCTCTTGCTTAAAGGTCAGCCGAAGCACGTATCTTCCATCTGTATTACGCGTGTGAGTTGACTCGAAGTGATCTTCACATTTTTGTCCTCAGTAGAGATCACATGGGTTGGTGCTACTTCCTCAATTTCCCAAAACTTCTGTAGCTGTGTATCCAGAGGAACATTCCTAATCAGAAGTGATACCGATGGGTTATTTCTAAGTGATTCACATTGTGTTTTGCCAGTTACAACCCAGCCAAACAAGGAATGAAAAGCATTCGGCTCACCTGATATTTTCGGACCTGTCATCACCTCACCTACAATGTCTGCCGATAAGAGCATGTCAGTGGGTCCTGGGGGCCGATTAAATATCACCACTTGCGTTTTTCATCGACGCAACGCAAGGAAATCTGCTCTGCACCTGCACCTCGAGTCGTAGTTGGAATTAAATATACTCGCAAACGCAAGACGCAAGGGGCGGAGCCTATTTTGGCTCGGCGCAACTGCCTCCCCTCTCCTACTTACACAAGCCAATCAGAAAATTTGTAACATCGTTCTCACTGCCACTTGAACGGCAAAAGCTGTCTGCACACCCGCATGCTTACATGCAGATATAGCTTCCATGTAGCAGTGAACATTTCTCGCGCTAAAAGTAATGTTTTTGGTTATATTTCTCGTAACCTCAAATTGTGTAGTTTTCTTGTGCTTGTACGAGGATGTAAGAAGTGTAGTTTCATATCAAGTTATGAAGGAATATTGTCACAAAGTTTTCATTATAAATGTATATGTCGTAGTTGCGTTTTGAAGTTTGAAAAATTAATTTCTATAATGTCGTGGTTTCATTGTAGTTAATGCATGTGTTCATTTTTATTGAATGAGATTGTTCGTGAATGATTAAGTACTATATTTATAGAGAGTAGCATTTTTGTAATACAATTGGAACACAGAGAGTGACTTTCGTCTGTAACCAGTTTTTACATTATTTATGTTGCTAACGGAAAGTAAAGTGCCTAAAGTGATAGACGTGTGACGCGATTAGATAAAAAACTATGTATACATTTTATATTTTGACGTGCTCTTGGTGAGGCCAGAGAGGTGTGGTGTCGTATTACATACCATGTGGGTCCAGTAACCCAAACACCTGAATGTGCCGGCTGCTCGCTGCTGCTGTGAGGGCGCGGGTCTACCGCCTGTGTGGCGATGTCCTCTCTCTGTCCTCCGCGCCGGAGATGAGTGATGCGTTGGTTCTGTGAATGGCTGGTTGGGGGGACTAGCTCCCGAAGGACCAAGAAGTGGCCGTGGCCAATAACACTCGCGGAATAAACTTCACTGCGATTTATTGTGATACTGGTCCACACAAATGATTGTACTCTCGTAGGTTAAGTGGTCCCACACACAAAGCCTGTGGTCGGCTGAAGCTGCACTGCGCGCACTCGCGTACACGACTATGAAAATGACTACATGAATGCTTAAACCCCTGGGCGAAAAGAGCTTGCAGGGATGGGGGTGGCGCTACTCCTCGATGCACAAAAAATGTATGTTACTGATCCAACGAAATAACTGACTATTGTAAACTAAAATGTTCGGTACAAAAGAGTTGAAGGTCGAGGAGCCGCGATGCGCGTGGCCACCTCCCTCATGCCCGGAACAAGACTAAATCATGATGGCGGTCACCCGCGCTAGCTAGCGGGGGTGCGTGCCAAAAATTACCTCGTGACCGCTTTACGCAAAAATGTAACTAAACCAATACATCAAAACCCTTTACAAATCACATGATGCAATTCTAAACACTACAATACATTAACATACTGGTTATTACTGAGAACATAAATTTGTTGACACTTAGGGAAATTATTTATTAATGCCTCCCGCTCCGGTTAGCTTGTTAAACTGTCTTTCTGAGTCCGAGCTGGCATGAATAGGAAAAACAATCTTAGTATTGACACTGAAATTAAATTAGTTGTAATTTGTTTGGCGCGCATTCCGTCGCCATTCCGTCTGTTAGGTTGGCACTCTGGGCCGCGCCCTGTGTGTTAGAGTCATGTAGCGGAATAATTAGCACTTTTTATTCTCACTTGTGGCGTTGCACCGTGGTGGTTATGAACTTCGGTATGTATTTTATGTGTCCTGATGTACTTGGATCTTTTGGATACACGCCCGCACTCCTGATTTTGGGACATGTGCTCCAGCACTCTCGCGCTTGATACTGCCAAACGCGGTGATGCTTTGTGAAACGACCAATACCTCGAGTCACTGATATGCCAGGGTGTCGTGTGGTAGTTTTGTTTTGTTAAATTTTTCGTGTCTGAATAATTTTCTTTGTTTCGTTATTCCGGCCACGTGGTTGCATGAACCTACCCGCTCTCTTGACTTCCCTGGTTCCGGGACCAGTCGAGGCGCTTTCCGTTGTTTTCACGAGTACTGGTGGTGGTGGTCGGTGTTGTTTTGGGCGTAGCGCCTGGCACGAACGGTCGCTAAGATCGTGGGCCGTCGGCACACGTCAATTTGTACTGATATTAATTTGAGTGGCCTAGTTTTTAAATTCACGTTAGTTATTTTAACTTGTGTGGCATGGTATTTGTGAGTATAGGCCTACTACCTATTGGGCTATTCATGTGGCATTCGTCTTTCAGTGAGTCGTAAATCGTGATACGGTGATTAATTCTAAATAATTCATTGCTAATGTGTAGTGAATACGAGTGGCGTTCGTACAACTATACTGTAATAAAATTAATTAGGTCTAGATTATTATAAGTTCAATGTTCACCGAGATAGGGTGTGATGTGTGTAGACAGAAAGTCTCATGAAAGACTTAAAACTAAAATGATAGCCCTCCCGTTTTATGAAATAAAGAGAATCCCAACAGAATCACTCTTAAATATTAAGCACGTATGTGAAAACAAGTCGGCAAGAAAGATGTGATGTTGAAACACCCCATCCAAGCAAGGAAAATAGAGAGGTAATGCCACTGTTCTAAGCAATTAGCCAGACAGGTACTTGCAAAACATATTCGCTATTTATTTACATTATCATTTGCCTAAAAGTTTTAAGCAAAATTTTTAACGGTACAAATAACCTCGTCACAAACGCAACTCTATTTTTTCGTCGTGTGCCACGGAAAATACCCTTAAAGTATATTCCGGGGAAAGGATAAATCGTTGCCCATTTTTAATTGCTTCTTTAGTAAAAAACATTTCAGTTTTGTACTTCTTCTGTACTTCGAAACTATTAAAAGCTGAAATCGTGAAATGTGTACACGAAAATGTAAATAATTATAGTTCATAGAACACTGGATACAGATAAAGATATCCAACATATATGTTAATTCACTTTCACAATCCCGAAAATTGTCCAATGCGCATGCGCGAAGGGCGCAGATATACTTGCGTCGAGCCACTTGCTAGTCGCAGATTTTCAGGCAATTTGCGCCATCACGTGACCACTTGCACCTGCGTATTTGTATATTTAATACCAAAGCAACGCAGCGCAAGTGCAAATTTTGCACTGCACCTCTCAAAAGCGATATTTAATCGCCCCCCAGGTCTATCAAATGTTGGATCTGCTAACTTTAAGTCTTTAAGGTGTCTCACTGAGCTTGAGGGTATTCTTGAGCATGCCATGGGGTGAGTGATATCTCGTAACACAACAGCCTTAGTTTCAAATTGAGTAGGGCCTACCTTGTATACCGACAGATGTAATGACACAGTGTACAGTTCCTCTGGCTCCTGATACAGGGGTTTGGCCGACACCAGCAATGGGTACACCCTCACGACAACGTTTTAAACCTAAGCGTTGCACACAGTTTTCAGTGATAAATGATGTCTGTGACGCACCATCTAACAATGCTCGTACAACCTGGAACTGCCCCATGCTATCTCTTACTTGAAGCAACGCACTAGCTAACAAGATGGTAGTTTGTTGATGATGATGATGATGATTGTCATTTGACAAATGTAATGAATTCAACTCATTAGCAGAGCAGCCCTGTGATGTCTCTTTATTTGATGAAGACTCAGTGTCTTGTGGTTGATCTGGATGATTCTCACGGTTAAAGTGCAAGAGTGAATGATGTTTCTTATGACACTGTAGGCATGAAAATTTTGACATGCATTTCACAGCACTGTGGTAAGGTTTTAAACAATTAAAGCACAGGGACTGACTCTTGACAAAGTCAATTCTATCTTCAACACATTTTAACAAAAACTGTTCACACTTGTGCAACAAATGATTCTCCTATCATAATACACAACATATAGCTTGTTCTAAAGCTACAAGTGTAGTATTACTACGGCTACTTGCATGTCGAGAATTAGACTTCACACTTGTAGTACGTTTACTGTAGTTTCTACTTACAGTACTTGTAGACACACCCTGATTGCTAACCAACTGGACATTCTCACAAGCTACAGCACGGCACTCCAGGAATGTTAACAGAGCTTCACAAGTTGGTAGGTCCTCTTCAACTATCATTTCAAAATCTTAGCGTAGCGAAGGGTCTAGTTTTTCCAACAGTATATTCAGTAAGAGAAAACTCCATTCAGCAACTGGGAAATTGTCAGCGCTCAAGGCATTTACATTTTCCCTGACAACGCTAACAAAACGTGACAGTGAGTCTGTTGCCTTTGATGTCACTGGCAGCAGGTGTAATATTTTTTGCACATGAATAGTTGCGGTAACACGTCTATTCCTGTATCTTTTCTCGAGTAGGGCCCAAACTACATCATAATTTTCATTGGTAATTGGAAGATTACTTACCAACTCTTTGGGCTCATCAACCAAACAACCTAACAGATAGTGCAACTTTTGTACGTTGCTTAATGAAGTATCTTGATGCACTATGGACCTCAAAGGTTCAGAAAATTACAACCACTCGACTCTATTGCCTGAAAACACTGGCAGTGGAAGTGGCGGCAACACTGTGCGTGGAATAGCTGTACGAGACGTCAAATCAGTAAGTTGCACTGTATACCTATTATGTACAATACGAAGATGCCGGAAATGTTTTTCACGTGCTGCAAAAGCATCCTTCAGCTCTTGAACAGACCTTTTCTCAGCCTTTGGCGGGACCGCGCACAAAGCAAAGTAATTTGCGCGATACTCATCTAGCCTTTCAGACACTTCCTGAAATGAAAAATTGAACTCATCTAATTTTTCTGAATCATTTGTGGCTTCGTCCAAAAGTGATCTTACTTCATTTACCTTTTCTATCACATAATCAAATATTATGAGCTGTAGGTCGGTCATGGCTGCCATTGTACAGACGGCAGATTTAACCAAGTGATTGTTAAGAATACATGTTTCCAAATGAAGTAAATAACAAAATGCCGGCTCTTGATTCTTAGATCCGGCCCGGAGGACCAAAAAATGTTCACACCCACAATAAATTACTCATTATTGAAATAACAACTTGAAAAGAGAATATTTATTATTTTTCACTAAAAAAAAAACAAGATATGACCGCCCACCATCTTTTATTGACTTCTTTTTTCTCTCTTGTTTATCCAATGCTTCATAGAGAAAACAGCTACCACTTACATGTAACAAAGGTTTAACTATAATAAACAATAAACATAGACATAATGAACACATATTAAGAGCAAAGACAATGCTAGAGCAGCCAAGAATATCGCAAAGTCTTCTGCAGGTAAGGGACATCTGGTTCTTACGATGGGTTTGCAAAGTGAGCTACTGTGCCAAAAATTACTAACCTCAGCATTGTATCACAAGCAGAAATTTCAAGTGCACAATTTTAAAATTTATGAGTTGGACAATTGTGATGTCACACTCTACGTTTGGCATGAGGCAAATTGGAATGTCTTTGCCAATGAGTTTGCTACATGTAGGCCTATAGGTGATTTTGTTCTTTAACAACCAGAATCAGTCTATAAAATTACACCCATTTCAGATGGCTGTGAGTAGCAGAACCGTAATAAGGTTCTGGTCAGTGCTCTCATTGATACAGCACAGAAAAAATCAATAATGATTGAACACCTGTTTCCTGAGAAAGGCGACAGGATTGATAGAAACTGGTAGTGTTCATTATACATTAGAGAAATACTTCAGACCTCCAATACACTCCCCATCTGACTATGTGGCTCTGATGCGGCAAGCCAGGCCTTCACAGCTATACGAAGTCAATGTCTGTGATTATTAATTTTTTAAAAATTATGAGGTTTCACTTAACCTAATATATCTAGGAAGAAAGATGGCCCTGAAATATATGCCAAATGGTATAATTCTTTTCAAACTGAATCACACAGTCGAATATGAATACCTACCACAGAAGAGGAGTAGGTCTGCTAGCACTGTCAGGGAAGCAAGAGCCTTATACATTCGACCGGTATCTATAAATGATTCGAAATTCTAATACCTTCAGGAAATGAAAGATGGCAGAGAAAAAAATGCTTTCTATGATAATCTTCCTGTCAAACCTGATAAAAAGATAACATGAGAAACAAAGTTCAAAAGCAGTAGTGTCATAATGTTGTGTAACATCACAGTGAAGATTGTCCCTAGCACAGGCACTGTGGTTATGTGCACCCATATGCCATGCCTCTAGTAGACCATGATGCTTAGAAGCATGGTTTGGGTTTGTATGCGAATTGTGTATGTATTTTGTCACAGAATTGAAGGACAGGATCATCATTATATCACACTTCTAGGTGACCAAGATGTAATGTGCATACAGCATGAGATTTGGATGTTATTTTTAATTGTGTGTACTCTTCACAGTGACATTGTGATGTCCACTGAAAGAAGAGAGTGTATTATTGTTTGGGGTGTTTATGGTCACTTTGTTTCCTGTTTAACATGCTGTGCTAAACTTAGAACGTGATTATTCACTATGTAAGAATAACTCCTATGTATTCCAAATCAGCAATTTGATACCTCCTATGTGCCCAAGGACAAATAATAAATTAAAGTTATTTACTCGGTGCCTGTGCTTGTACTACAGTTTACACAGATGGATAGCAATGATGCTGTTATTACATTTGACAGTAGTTACTAACAAATACCATAACACTGTTAGTGCCTATATGTTTTATGTCTCTCCTGAAAACTTTTGATTTTAACACATAGGAGGTTATCCACCGATAAGCCGACATTTGTAGAGCAGCAGAAGTTAGTAAAGCGCAAGCTCAAGCTTTCAAGGGAGGAGCGGAGTGAATGCTGTTACGACCAACATCATCAACGATGTTCAGAGGGCTCGAGCAAAAGGGCATCAGAGGAGCAACAGTAAAAACAGAGCATCAAAGTCGCGAGTGAATGTTAGAGGTGGTAGTGAGGCCGCATGCCTGAAGTGTGAGTGAGTTCATAAATATTCCACATGCCCAGCCTATGACAAAATATACAAGTGCTGGAAGCTAAATCACTTCGTTAGAGTGTGTCGTTCCCGATTCCCGGTAAGAAATGCCGTGAATGACATCCAAGCAGAAAAGTCGTCTGACGAGAGCTACTTCGCGTTCTCAACAGTGGCAGGTACCCCTTATCCAGAAACATGGATGAACAACAAGGTACATATCAGAATAAATCAAATCAGTAGATTCAGTCAAGTAGTTCTAGGGTGAGATTCATAGTCCCAACTTGAGTAAGAACTTCGCAAAAAGGTCTTGTTTCTTAAGAAAACGTTTCCCA
This sequence comes from Medauroidea extradentata, assembly GCA_003012365.1. Lineage (NCBI taxonomy): Eukaryota > Metazoa > Arthropoda > Insecta > Phasmatodea > Phasmatidae > Medauroidea > Medauroidea extradentata. Next base: position 21,033 of record PNEQ01097965.1, read on the forward strand.
ACTGCTGTTGCATAGTCGGTGTCTAGAGGATAGCTTCATGAAGTCGACGAACTTGGATATGTGCTACTTCCGGCTTGATGAAGGAAATGCTTAAGTGGCTTGCTGACACACGAACATACACACGACTACACGTGAGTTGGAAATAACTATTGTGCTTTCTGCTTTGTTTCACTGGTAGTTCCATCATATGTTTGTCGCTTTCTACTTTTTTATGTTAATTTTCATGATGCCTGGGACATGTTCGCGGCATTAAACGCCTCTGGAGATAAAAGTATTCTTGGAAGTACTGAAAAAGCACAGGATGTGATAGAAAATAAGCATTGCATTACCGATTTACACATATATTTTTAGTAATGGTTTCTGTATCGTGATGAAGATTAGTTATGCTGTAAATTTTTTGCAGTAGTAAATTCTGAAATAATTTTAAATTTTATGTTTGAATTGGTATAACTATTTTGATATTACAGTACTTTAGGTTAGCGACATAGTGGACTGTTATTGCTGAATGCGAAGATGAATATCATTCTAACCACGTGTTTGATTGCCAGTTTGGTTAATGGTAGTATATTTCAAAGTATTTTACAAATAAACAAATTGGTAGCTTGTTTGTGCAATAGGAATTTGTGACATCATGCGAGAGCGACTTGACCAAGATGTTGCTTAAGTTATGACTATGAATCTCACCCTTAGACTCAACCCCCAGGAAAGGTTACCATCTATTGCAAAACAAAGAACAATAAGGTAGCGAGGGTGGAGTTTGTAGTAGTTGATATTGAAGGGCACATACCAGTGTTATGATTAGATGCATGTATAAAACTAAATTTGTTAAAGAGAGTCGACAGTACAGTGTCTGTATCTGACAGAAATAACTTTGTCCACAAGTATAATGACATATTTACTGGAATAGGGAGGGTCCCGATCGGTCACCTCATAAGGTTAGTGAGGGATCCAGAGGGGCCATAGCACCCACAGTAAAATCCCATTTAGCCTGCTGGGAAAACTGAAACAAACATTAAAGCAATTTGGAAGTGAGGACATCCATTGCAAAAGTCGACAAGCCAACAGAATGGGTTAACCCCTTAGTCATATAGTAAAATAAAATAATTGAGATCTATGGTTATGTTTGGACCCATATCGCCTTAATGAGGTGATCAAACGGGAACATTGCCCCATCCCCACAGTAGAATATGTAACCTCACGACTACTCGGTAAAACTGTATTCACCGTATTGGACATTAAAAATGGATTTTGGCATATACCAATAGACCAAGCTAGCTCTAACTTATGCTCATTTGGTACACCTTTTGGGCATTATCAATGGCTAAGGCTGCCTATGGGCATAAAATCAGCCCCAGAGGTATTTTTAAAAAATGTCTATAAGTCTTTGGAGGAGTAGAAGTGTATTTTGATGACATAATTTGTTGTGGAAAAGATGAAAAAGAGCATGGTGTAACACACCTGAAGATGTTAGAGAGGACTAGGCAATATGGTATAAGGAGGAAAAAGCACGATTCATGGGTCAGATATTTCCCAAAGAAGGGATTAAAGCAGACAACACACATATTAAAGCCATAACAGAATTAGAAAGACCCACAGACAAGGCTGCACTCATGAGGTTATTGGGTCTAGCAAAATTTGTAGATAAGTTCATTCCCAACTTCTCTAGCATTACAGCCTTGTTGAGGAATCTAACAAAACAAAATGTATTATGGAAATGAAACCCAGAACATGAAAATGCACTTCTACTCCTAAAGCAAACTATAACTAGTGCACCGGTCTTACACTATTTTGATCACAGTAAATCTGTTGTAATACACACAGATGCCTACAGAGATGGTCTGGGAGCATGCTTGTTGCAGGACAATCACCAAGTGGCATTTACATCTAGGGCTCTCACAGCAACAGAAGCTAGATATGCTCAGATAGGAAAAGAAATGGTAGCCATTGTATTTGCTTGTAGTAAATTTCATCAGTTTATATATGGCAGGGAAGTCAATGTAAAAACTGACTATAAACCCTTGGAGGTAATAGTTAAGAAAGATCTCAACCAAGTGCCTGCACTATTACAACTCATGCTACTGAAGTTGTTGATATATGATTTAAAGGTATCTTACTTGCCAGGCAAGCAACAGTTTATTGCAGTCACACTGTCCCGAGCATATCTACAATGTGAACCATCATAGGAGGCATCCCTTGATTTTAATGTGCATGCGCTGATTAATCACCTGCCAATGACTGAATCACGAAAAATGCAGTTTCAACAAGCTACAAAAAAAGATGTGACCCTTCAAGAGCTCAATAAAATGTGTCGGCACGGTTGGCCAGAACACAGTTGTCAGGTCCCAGAAGTGATCAGAGGGTATTGGAAACGTAGACATGAGGTAAACATATCGGAGGGTCTAGTTTTCTTGCACGACAAAATAATAGATCCAAAAGATCTAAGGCAGGGAATGTTGCAGTTACTGCACAAAGGTCATGTTGGGATTGAAAAATGTCGGGCTAAGGCACGTGAAGTCATGTATTGGTCAGGTTTTAATCAGGACATCGAGCAGGTTGTAAAAAATGTCTGATATGTAAACTGTTTCAAAATGAGTATGTCAAGGAAACACTCCAGCCTTATTGGGTGCCCCAGAGGCTTTGGGAGAGAGTGGCAGCTGATATATTTTCCATGGGGGGCAAAAGTTACTTGGTTGTGTATAATGCCTACTCCAATTGGTTAGAGCTAGTTCAAGTGGTAGACAAATCAGCAGTGGGAGTAATGGAGAAGCTGAATGCCATATTTTCAAGGTTAGGGGTACCCGATATTTTAGTTTGCGATAACATACCTTTCTCCAGTTATAAACTCAAATCCTTTGCAGAGGAATGGAATTTCAAAATGATTGAACGAAGCCCAGAATACCCACAATCCAACGGATTGGCAGAAAAGAGAATGAATATCGCGAAAAAAATGTTGAAAAAAGCCATGTATGAGGGCAAGGAGGTATACTTATCACTTTCCACATTTCCATGTCGGATTCAAATCGATCTGAAACCACTTTCGGGATTGAGAATGGTAATGTAAACGGGATCCAAATAAATTTGGGTCTCAAGGTCGTTCCAGCAAAAATTGGGATCGAAACGGATTGAGTTCGATTTTAAATGACATGTAAACACAGATCGTACTGAAAATGTATAGGGATGAGTTTCACACACGCTATTGGCATCTGTTTACATATAATAGTTCTAATAATGTCGCATGTACTGGTAAACAGAAATATTTCGCAACTGAAGAGGTGTTGATGCTTATTGAAATATTCAGGGAAAAAGAAATTCATCGTCTGTTGATGGTAAACGGACGAAAAATGCTGTTTCTCTTAAACGCTCCATTCGTTCTTGCGTGTGTTTTTGCATTAAATTTTGTATAGCGAACAGTAATTGCCAAATTACTACGACTATCAGTAATTTTCTCTTGTCCATTGTAGTGTGTAGGTTATTTGTCTGATATTTTCTCCAACATAAACAGCAAACACCACATGTTTACTGTTGATTTATGACATGACTGCCAACTCACTTGCTGCAACGAAATATTTACCACCACACATTTCAACTAACAGATCCAAACGATTTCAGTTCGAATTGACACATTGCATGTAAATGGGTATCGACTCTATACTGACTCAATTCTCGATTCGATTTCAATCCCACATGGAAACCTAGTAACTGCTAGAATACATGAATAGTCCCATCAGCCCTGTAGGGCTCTCACCAGCACAGTTGCTCATGTGTTGGGTGCTGAAGAGCAAGCTACCAACAAATGCAAATATGTTGCAGGCTAATCTACCACATAACATTACAGAGAAGCTAGTGGATAAACAGAATAGGCAAAAACATTACTATAACAGGGTGGCCAAGGACCTACAACCCCTAGTGCCAGGTGATAACATCCTAATTAGGGATACTAGAGCTAATATTTGGACCCCGGGAAGGGTTGTAAGCTGTCACTTTGCCCCCAGATCATTTATGGTAGTGAATTAACAAGGTCAATATCGCCGATTCAGGCGACAGTTAAGATCTTCCACTAAATGAGCCCATGTTCTGTGTGTCAGAAAGCGAAGCTCACACTGAAAATCAGCAGCAGATTACTAATTTAGATACTGTTGAACAATTGAATGATGATATTCAGCATACGCGGGAGAGGAATCCCCTAATACTTGCAGGATACTAACAAAAAGTGGCAGGTTGGTAAACCCACCAGTGTTGTGGACACAAGATTGCGAGTGTTAATTTTATGTATATATATGAGGGGAAGGATGTAATAAGATGTACTGTTGTAAATTTGTATAAGTGTCTATTGTGTGATAGGGTCATATCATGTGAGGGAGTTGGCAGTAGTGGCTTGATGGACGTAGTATTTGAAGCAGTAATGTCTGAGTGTATAGACATGTTTTCAGTGAACAAAACATGTGAACAGGAACTGCTGTTTCTTTATGACTACTCATAAATACTACACAGAGCTGTCTATTTTATCTAATGTTCTTTCACTAATGTTGTATTCAGATAGGAAAATACACGGAACTACATGCAATGAATCGCTACCAATCATACGAGCAGAAAAGTAACTCTTGTTAATAGTGACTTATATGCAGTAATGGCTAGTGATTTTTGCCAAAGGTTAAATCTTTAGTGCTCACTTTATCCCGAATACCTATACATCTAATTTAATGAAATTTAATATTGACTAAAATTAAATATTAGGTAATTGACACAATGACAGCAGCCACGTGGCACTGAACAGCACGAGGTGCAGCTGCAGGCTTATATGGTGGGGCTGGGAGGGAAACAGCTGGTTTAATTAGATATTGCAACAGTATAGAATTAACGTAAGTTTAAACAAATTTGTCAATTTTAGGAAATTTCGTACAATTTCTTAAAAGCTGGTCTGGCACCGACTCCAGAAATATGAATAACTGTGTAGTAATGAATAAATTGATTGTAGGTATTCTAAGTAGTCTAAAAGCAAAATCATTTTATTTTACTTTAAGTGCTTTTTTCTGAGTATATTTTTTGAAATTTGTGTTATTTTTAGTTATTTTTAAAATTATTTATTTATTATTGTAAGTAATTCTTTTTTTTTTTAAACTTTTTCAACACTACACTTGTATGAATTTGCAAACTATTTAAAAGTATCCATTTTCAGTTTATTGTTTTTGTTTTTTAACTTTCCTTACGTTACATTCTATAGTTCAGGGGTATTACGATAGTCTTCTATAAATCGAACAGTTTTTTCTTTGGACCATCCCGTCTTGTCGTTCAGATTTAGCCGCACCGATCCACACACTGCCGGATAGAGGGCTACACTGTTCAACAACAAGATTTTTGTGGCATGCTGCAATATTGTCTGTCTGGCTGGTGGCGACATGTCGCATGCATAATTTTCGCATGCCACATGATGCACTGTGTTGCCTCAGTTGAAATCAAACTCGCTTGTGCATCACTGCCACATGCTACGTGTTGCCAAAATGTTGCCTCAGTGGAATTGGATCTTAACACTTACCGAACCGATGTCGAACAGTACTCGGCATCACAGCTAAAGCCCACTGACCCTTGAGACCTTCTGCAAACCGCCCCCGGCTTCCAGTCCAACGGTGGAAAACCATCGCAGTCGACCTAACGGAGCTGTATCTGATGAGTGCACAGGGTAATTGCTTCTTGCTTGTAGTAACTGATCTATTCTCCAAGTGGGTAGGGGCATTTCCAGTGAAAACAGCAATAGCTTCACAAATTATTAGGATCATAGAAGAGGGAGTGGTAGCATTCTGGAGTTACCCCAAGCAATACCTAACGGGTAATAATAAAAAATTTTCTGGTCGAGCATGGAAAGATGCCAGCCAGAAATTGCAAGTTCAACAGAGGACCATTACCCTGTATCATCCATAGGCAAACACAGCGGAAAAACACAACCATGAAATCAAGAAATGGCTGTATCTCTGCCTCTGTCAACCCTACACCAAGTGGGACGAGCAGGTTCTGTCAATCCTATTCACTTTCCAAAACAGACAGAATGGAAATCTTGGATGCAGCTCCAGCCAGCCTACTTTTATGTGCATATCTACGCTGATCTGGGGAATTGGACCTGCCAGAAAGAAACCCCAACGATGATTCAGACAATCCACCCAATAATATAGGTGAAGAAGTATGTAGGTGCTATCAGGAGGCTAGAGCTAACCAAGCCAGTGTCCTGCTACAGAATAACTCTTCGGTGCCCAGCCACCTACCTCCCTTGAAGCTCATGATGGGTTATCTTGCTTACTGGGGAAGCCACCAGCTGCCATCCCAGAGTGCTAAGAGACTGTAAACTATTTTAAACAATTACTCTTCGAGAAATTGTACATAGATGTAGGATTTGTTGTTGCCAATTCGATACAAATGTACTTCCCCTGAATAAATATTCTCCTATTTGTACGAATCGTTGGTTATTTTCCCTGATTGTTACATTGCTCATTCGAGGTAGCCATGCACTAACCTATTCCAGTTTTAAATTGTTCCTCCTTGGAGGCACCTGTGCACTGCCCTATCCCAGTGTTACATTGCTTCTCCTTGGAGGCAGCTGTGCACCATCCATCCCAGGTCCCACATTGCTCCTCCATTTATTTATTTATTTATTTATTTATACACTACAAGATTCAGCTCTAGGCTGGTTTACAACTTGAAGTGTTTAACCTTATACATAGATACACATTAATACAACAAGAAGTTCATTTAAAAAAGAATTAATAAAAAAATTAAAGAATTGCGCAAAAAAATTTTTTTTTGACAGTTACATAACAATTTAGAGAAAAAGTGCCAATACTGTCACTTGCACTATAATAATTCTAATTTCAACATAACAAATATGTGTACTATAATCTAACGTAAAGTTCAATTAACCCCTGCTCACAGCTCACACATCAGTTTAGGAAGTAGTTGTGTAAGTCCACAAATAGTGGAGTGTCGCCAAGTTAACATGAGAATGAGCCATTCCTCAGGTGTGTCAATTTATGCAATTTTCTGCCACTTATTTAACATTTGTGTGGTAATGTGTTTGTTTTATTGACATTGCCAAGCCGCTGTATTACGCCAGTGACAAACCGTGCATAAATGCGCAAATCAATAATCTATGTGGTCGTATTTTCAGATTAATTCGTTAGGTTTATCTGCATAAACAATAGACGGCTTGGCCCGGAGCATTCGCACATTGAATCACGGGTAGAATCAGCTGTCAAAGTACAAACAATCGCGACAGACTGCTGCGTTTGAATGGGCGGACGATTTATTTTCTTTAAATAGTCAGAAAATAACTTATATAAATCACGGATTCGGCGGTGTTTGGTAAGTCTCAGGCCAAATAATGTTCATGGAGCCTTGTTTGTCTGTATAAATGTAGACGATCTGTTAGTTGGAGAGTTGAGACGATGGCTCATGTACTGTGGCTTGCTATGGGAGGGTAGCAAAACCGAATTTTTAAAAAGGACAAATACAAAAATAATATGTGTGCATGTATGTGATATTAAAACAATACCTACAGTACCTATTTCATCTA
>PNEQ01097966.1:0-11026 GCA_003012365.1 Medauroidea extradentata
AGGGAATTTCGACGGCGATCTCCACAAAGTGTGGACATGTTGCGGGGAGCCACTGCGGTAGATTGTATTAAACCATGTATATATATATATATATATATATATATACACACACACACACACACACATATATAGGGACTTCACGGCGACCTCCAAGAAGTTTAGGTGTGTCGCGGGGAGCCACCGTGGTCGATTGTGGTAAACCACGTAAATATATATATATATATAGGGAACTTCGACGGCGATCTCCACGAAGGGTGGACATGTCGCGAGGAGCCACCGCGACCGATTGTGGTAAAACGTGTATATATATACACACATATATAGGGACTTCACGGCGACCTCCACAAAGTGTGGGCGTGTCGCGGGGAGCCACCGTGGCCAATTGTGGTAAACCACATATATATATATATATATATATATATATATATATATATATATATATATATATATATATATATATATATATAGGGAACTTCGACGGCGATCTCCACTAAGGGTGGACATGTCGCGGGGAGCCACCGTGGCCGACTGTGGTAAACCATGTATATATATAGGTATCTTCGACTGCGATCTCCACGAAGGGTAGAAATGTCGCGGGGAGCCACCGCAGCCGATTGTGTTAAACCACATTATATATATTCACATATATAGGGACTTCACGGCGTCCTCCACGAAGTGTGGGCGTCTCGCGGGGAGCCACCGAGGTTGATTGTGGTAAACCACGTATACATATATATAGGGAATTTCGACGGCGATCTCCACGAAGTGTGGACATGTTGCGGGGAACCACTGCGGTCGATTGTATTAAACCACGTATATATATATACACATATAGGGACCTCACGGCGACCTCCACGAAGTGTGGGCGTGTCACGGGGTGTCAATGCGGTCAGTTGTGGTAAACCGTGTATATATATATATATATACATATATATATATATATATATATATATATATATATATATATATATATATATATATATATATATATATATAGGGATCTTCGACTGCGATCTCCACGAAGGGTGGAAATGTCGCGGGGAGCCACTGCGGCCGATTGTGTTAAACCACATTATATATATTCACATATATAGAGACTTCACGGCGTCCTTCACGAAGTGTGGGCGTGTCGCGGGGAGCCACCGAGGTCGATTGTGGTAAACCATGTATATATATAGGGAACTTCGACTGCAATCTCCATAAAGTGTGGACACGTCGTTTGGAGCCACCACGGACGATTGTGAGAAGCTGCGAAGAAAACAGACTTCTGCTTCGACCATCACGAAGACTGGACGCCGGTCGATTCGCTGAAATTCGCGGAAAGATGTGTATAAAATTGATTCTTGCCGCGACTGTCACGAAGAGTGTGATATTCGCGTGAGGCCATGATTAAAAACTTAAGAACGATACTATAGCATATCTCTCGTGGGACTGACGGAACAAGTCAGGGTTCTGATGTATCAAAGGACATAAACTGTCGGTGTTTTAATGCAATAATAATAGATCCCCAAAACAACATTGAAAGATAGTGGATATAACAGTAGATTAATGCCCATTCAACTTCCAAAATTTTTGCGGTTTTGGTACACTATCATGGATGTAGTCTAGACTTTAAACGGTTTGATATTTTTTAAAATCAAAACATTCCTGCCTTGTGTATCCCATCTGATCCGTATGGTTAAAATTCAAGTTTAGTTGTTAGGGCCTATGGTTAGAGTTGAACCTGCTACACTAAATAACTTTGCATGTTTGCCTATGTGTTTATTTTCGTCCTGTCATACTGTACACAGTATGACATACACAATGGTTCAGGATAAGTCTATACAGTAGTCCTATATAAATCTAATTTATGAAATAGATAAATAATATCAGTTACTATTGTGCAACCATCTGGTGTCAGATTCATCCTACCTCATCACTTATATCAAACCCTTTCCTAATTTTTCAACCGTCGTAACAGTTTCCAACTCCTCTATCAATACATTCCACGCCCCGCCTACTGTACTTATGTAGACTGTTTTCATAGTTGATAAAGGTATCGTGTAATTGAAAATAACAGATTAAAATTTGTAAAAACTAATTAATTATGGATAATAATACCACATAACACAGTGAGCCTAAAGCAACTATGTATATAAATTAAGTACAAACAGTTTTTGGCTGTGTACAGAGTAGTTCATGAAAGTCAATCATGCTTTTTCTTGGGCAGAGTAGTAAATGTTGCTAGTAAGGTTTTGAAATTGGGATTGTATATGCCTAATTTATTACAGTGAGTGAAGTTCATTCAGAATGTATTTATAATGTATATTGTACATTGTGTATTATGTAAAATAATGTTAAGTAAATACATATCATTTGTGAAGGGCGTTCGAGGGCAGGACAACACACCAGTGGCGGCAGACTGCTGAACTGGGAGCCCACTGCCCGTAGACATCTGTCATGCAATGAAAAATGTAATGAAAGAAGCAATGGAATATGAAGGGTGGGGAAACTTGAGTACCCCGAGAAAAACAGCTGGCCAATGGCAATGTACAATAGTGCTCCTATGAGGTGTATAAATGTACATACTTTTACAACTATACCACCCTAAAGCATTTGTTTTCCATGATTAATCACTTAACCTATAGGGCTTTGTAACATTGATTTCCTGTTATGTACAGCCAACCAGGTTCTGTACTGTTTTCCTCTGTTGTAACTTGTAATGTTTGTCAAAACATTAGTATGTTAATATTTTAATGTTAATCCTGTGCAGGTTAAAGACAGGAGTTGTTCCAAGTCTGTGTATTTATAATGCAAGCATGATGAGTCCAAAAAATTGACCTCGGTTGGAAAGTCCAAGCCCCTTGAGATGTTAAAACAGAACAAATTCACTACCACATAGTTGTGAAAATTCAGGTAAATTTTCTGTGATATTACAATTCCCCCCCCCTTTTTTTCTCTCTTGCACTCAACCCCCCTTTCCCACATACAATAATTTACTTACCACACAGGAGTAGCTACTATCTAGGTAATATTCGGGTAACTATTCGAAAAACATGAAGTCACCTGATGTATGTCATTAGGGGTTAATATTCAACATATTAATTGCCTCATCCAAATTATCTTGGGTTGTAGTTTTGTTGTTTGACATAAAAAATTGTTATATTTATTTTTTTGAAATAACCTCATGTTTTAAACAGTTTAATAATATGCATTTAAAAGCCTAAATTTATTTTTTCTAGGGTATAAAAATAATTTGACTAAGAAGTGTTGCAGTGCATATAAATAGAGGGTTGAAGACTCTCCATCCTCCCTTTCATGTAAATGGTAATTTACAATTATGTTATTTTTTGGTGTGATTAGAATTATAAGTTAGGTTATAGACATTACTTTTTTAGCACCACAGACAATGATACGTTCATTCGCTACCGGTAACTTATGGCAGGTTTGTCCCTATTCCAGCTGGAGTAGCAGAATTTCTAATTTTTGTGAATAACTTTGTATTTTCAGTGAGTAAGTCACTGTTAAAATAATAAAAATATATCACTAATAGTACAACCATCATGCAAGAGCAACTAATATTAAATTGGGCGTACCTAAAGTTAACTTATTGAACTAATTTCAGTTGTTATTAATTGAAATTTAATAAATAATGTCAATTGGGGCATAGTATTAGGTAATGTTTATTGCATAGTCCTGCAACTAAACATTTCCAGAAAAGTGTGTAATGAAGTAGCAGACATCAGTACAAGTTGCGCACTACCATATTGTAAACAATTTAAGTATGCTCATTGCTACACAAAACTAGCGGTGATCATCATATTTTTCTCCTGCATGCTGTGGAGAAATGCTGTAGGTCTATTAAAAGTTTGATACTTAATGAACTGTTTAAAAAAAAATGTTAGCTTGTTAGTGTAATTAAAATAAAATTATATATTTGTAATTTTATCATTGAATTTTGATTGTACACAGCATTAAAAATATTTTATCCTGCTGGTATAGCAAGTGTACTCAAGGTTACAACTACGTGAGTTCATTGCTGCAGGTATAAAGAAAGCTAGAATGTAAGTTATTTTACTGTGTGGCAAAACACAGCTAGGCTAGTAGGTTTATTTACGTCTCATTATACTGAGTATGAACTGTAATTCTTTATTTTTTGTTTGTTTTATGTGCTGTGATAGTAATGTTGTTAACAAATTAACATTTGTCATTCGATTTTAAACTTATTAATAAAAGGATGTGGTTGAATGTAGAAAAAGGAAAAAAAAATTGAGTTTTGTGTTGAAAATATTTTTGCTCTGAAATACTTTTCTGTTTTGCCTTGAGATAATAGGCAAATAAAGCATAATATCCCGTTTGTGGTGCATGTTTGCTTGATATCAAAATAATCTCCAACCTCCATGATAGTTATTTACAAGCATTGAGACTAAATCATTCAGATTGAAATACACAAATATAACTCTGTAAGTGCTTGTGTATTTCTTTCTAAATGTTTTAGTTTCTTGTCGTAATTTTCTCGTTATTTATAAACTTTGGTTTCTGCAATTCTAGGAAGGGATTACTATTACTTCATATAGAAGTGGCAAGTTACATGGCTTTGCATTACTAAACAGAATGTTGCAAAATTCCATGTCAATATTCTAGGGAAACAATCCTCACGTGTAGAGGAACAATAGTGTTATGTGAACATAGGTCCAAAAACGCACAGGTTCTGTGCTACAGTTGGGAATACATGACGTACGGTTGATAGCGCGTGGGTAGGATCATGTTGCTGTGGGACATCATTACAGCAGTACATAAAATGTTACTATGCCACACACTATGCCACTAACACACAGACAGTAGTAACAACTGTGACACAGCAACATGATCCTGCCAGTACGCTATCAACCATACATCATGTATTGCGAACTGTAGCGCAGAACCTGTGCGTTTTAGGACCTATGTTCACATAACACTTTTTGTTCCTCTACACGTGAGGATTGTGTTTCCTCAGAATATTGACACAGAAATTTGCAACATCCTGTATAAAATGATAAGTAGTCAGTGACTTATAATTTATCAGTGTGACTAGTTACCTCGTTTGGAGTTGGATGCTGTTGAAACAGTAGTATCCCTACCATCACACAGACATCCTGAGGACGTCCGTAAGATGTGGGAACTGTCGTCCCTTGGACGTTCATTTCAGGTCCTTTTTATGTAGGATAAGTTCATGGAAAAGTACTACCTATGGACATCCCTAGGATGTCTGGCATACACATCCCTGGGACATCCCTAGGAGCTCCCTGGGATCTGTAATAAACACATCCTCAAGACATCCTCAGGAGCTCTCTGGGATCTACATTAAATGCATCCCCAGGACATTCCTAGGAGCTCCCGAGGACCTGTATTAAACACATCCCTGGGACATCCCTAGGAGCTCCCTAGGACCTGTATTAAACACATCCCTGAGAAATCCCTAGGAGCTCCCTGGGACCTGTATTAAATGCATCCCTGGGACATCCCTAGGAGCTCCTTCCTGCAGCAAAAGTAAAAGTTTAGTATTCAACACAAAAGAAAACAAACGTATTTGTTTTGGTGATATGTAAACTTAGTATTTAACACACAGTCAAATACACATAATTGTTAATGTAGCCTCTTAATATATTTTGAATAAACAATTCGTCTGTAATAACATTTTTTTTATGCTTCAACTTCCGAAAGTCTACTAGTAATAATAAAATATGTGTGTCGAAATTAATAAATTTACTTATTTCTTAAGGCATATATAAATAGGCGTATTTTAGCGGTTGAGTTGGTCACAAGCTGTTAGCAAGCGTTTGCCGAAACTGTTTGCATTTACAAGAAATCGCTAAAATGCAATATTCAGTGAATATAAATGGCTACCACCATGGAGCTACGAAATTGTGTATTTGTTATTGACTTATCAGGAATAGAATTACACTGTATAAAGGAAAATACTTCTTCACGAATTTCGTTTATTGGAAAATATACTGCTTTCACTATTTTTTTACATGTACAACATAATAAATTGTAGAAATAAATTTAATTATGCATCTGCATGTAAAAAAAATTAATATTGCATCATTTTATTTTAAAATAACTTAAGTTTTGTCCATATTTCACATAAATACAGTTTGTTTTAATTTCAGATTTGTTCGAAATAAAACAGGAAATGAAAGTAAAGGTAAACATCCTGTGAACAAACCCTGTAACCGTCCTCTTGCCTCGTTTGCCAGAAACGTGCAAACACCCTTAGCCTGGTTGCAGCATGTTTGCAAACACCCTTGTAAACAGGAGCGCTAAAATGCTCTGTTTACAGGTACCGCTACCAATTCAACCACTAAAATACGCCTAATGTTATTAATTGTATACTAAATTAATTGCAACAATCCTAGTGTATATTTAAATAATATCGTGAGCTATCTAGTGGTCATATTAGGAACTTGCCTAGAAATCCACTACGTCCGTGGGAGCTTCTGCTCGGATATCCCAGGGAGCACCTGCTCGGACATCCCAGAGAACTCCTGCTCGGACATCCCAGGGAGCTCCCCAGATGAGGAATTTAGGAGCTTCCTGGGATGTGATGTACTTTTCGAGGAGGTACTTGGGACGTCCTACGGACATGGTTTCTTGGAGCTCTCGGACATCCGAAGTATCCATCCCTAGGACATCCTGAGGACTTGCTGTGCTGGTAGGGATAAGTACTGTATAGTATTGTAATTCTACCGCACTTCTGATTTCAGGGCCACTTTCAGACGTGAGGCTTCCGAGTTGAAGTAGTACGGCCATTTATATACAAATGCAAGCTAAGGTAAGGAAGTTGAAGTTGGCACGTAGCAGAATTTCAAAATTGAAGAAAACAATCCAAAAACTGAAAGAAACAGCAGAAATTCCTAGTACTCAAGCAGATATTGAAGACATAATCGGTTGGGCTAGTGTTTTCATAGATAAACACAGTTTTATTTTTCATCAGCTTAAACTTAAATGTAGAAAATTGAAGGGTAGAAGGTACACAAAAAACTGACAAGGGTTTTACTCTAGCTCTTCATTATTGTTCACCTGTTGCATACAGGTTTTTGAGAAAATCTATATGCCTGCCTACTGTTCACTCATTACGCAGATGGTTGGGAGGTATAGCTGTTTACTCTGGGTTTGCAGAAAATGTTTTCAAGTTGTTGGAAGTGAAAGGCAGACACATGCGCACCGAAATTATTTTCTGTATTTTTTATGTCGGTGTTCCATTTGTACCTTACATTTTGGTGCAATAATTGTCTGCGTATGGAGCAGTATAAAATTGTTACCAAATTCTAGTAAGGCTTATTTGATGTATATGAACATTTTTTGTATTTCTAAAGTCCATATTATATTTGTATCTTGCTTATTTGTGTAAAAATTCTCTGTGTGTAAAAAAGTGTAGAATTCATGCAAATTCTAGTAAGGTGTTACCTTCAATTCAGTAGGGATACTTTTGAAATACCTGTAGCACGATTTGGTAGCGTTGTTACTATAATTATGTAGTTTAACTTTGTAAGATATTTTGTTTAATTTTATTATTTAGTAATGAGGTATTACTTTTTTTTAGCATCATGAGCCATTATCTATAACCCTAACAGCCTTGTGACCAAAGACCTAGAACCTTGGATGCTATTAATATTGGGAGTCTTAGGTGTAGCTTATGTATTGTCTGAGCTTGAACCAAGATGCATGGGGGTAATTTGCTCGCCAGTGTCTTTGTTGAAATCGGGCATCATTATTATTTTACTTTTTTTTTGTGCCAGGGCAAGCTATAAACAGGAGAAGGTGCAGTAATATTTTCGGAAGAGGCCGGACATACTTGAATTCGTATGTTATTTTAGTGAGTAATACAGCATTTAATGCTTTCAGGTGTTATGTACAGGGGACATTAGCACAAGGTTTTTAACAGAGACTCTCTATTATAATTTTCACGTTCAGCATTTCCCTGTTAAGGCACAAGAGTGAAACTCTTCATGAAATTTTGTTAGGGGAGTGGTGAGACTTTCTCGCAGGTAGACGATAGAGGGTAAGGGTGGGTGAAGCATACTCAGAGGAGGGGAAAGTGGCTATCGGGATGCTGCAGGGAAGCATTCTGGGCCTGCTATTAATCATCATAATGGTGAATGATACAGGCACAGAAGTAGTGTGAGGCTCTTGAGGATGTTTGTGGATGAATGTGTCTTGTATGGGGAAGCTGCAGGAAGATCCAAGAACATTGGAAAGATGGACAGTAATTAATGGGATGAGGATCAAAATGGATAAAACCAAAATTGTTAGGGTGAGTAAGATGGAATACCAGCAGGGAGAATAGGTGATAGGAAAAGCCACCTGGTTTTTTTGCAGGAGGTCTTGGGCTGGAATAAGCAGGTGACCAGAGTGGTAAGGAAGGGTAGGCAGGCCCTGGGACTGCTGGGGAGGGAGAGGGCATACACCACTATGGTATGTCCAGTGTTGGTGTATGCAGCTGCTGTATAGGATCCATACCATGAAGTGGAGGAAAGGAAGATCGAAGGGCGGCAAAGTGGGTGAAGGGAAAATGGTACAGTGGACAAGGAGAGAATGGGGAAAGAGATCAGCCCTCTTAGGTGATAGTAGATCTTGGGTGGAGAACATTGAAGGAACGGAGGCGTGTATAGGGGCTGGTGAAAATGTAGCAGGTGCTCCATCGGCTGGGGCAGTTGGGGAAAAATTGGAAAGCGAGCACTACTGGGGATGAAGAGACAACTGTTGCAAGGTCCACAGGGATAGAAGGAGAATGGTGGGAGGAAAACACTCTTTGCTGATCAGGACCGTAAGCGAGTGGAATGAGTTGCGGGAAGCATGTGATGTGGCAGCAGAGTGTGTTGAAGTGTTTAAGAGGAGTGAGGAAAGCTGAACAGAGAAAACTCTGCCACAGGGCAGTAGCTGGACTGCGGGACTATTATCGTAATAGTATTTTTTATTAAAATACACTTAGTGCCTGCAGCAATGCTGGACGTATTTTATGTTATGTTAAAAAATAGGTTGTGTTATCTTAAGGGCGTGCTGTACCGCAATTTTCATCGCCATTTGTTAATTTTTTATTTTTACCAGATATTTTTTTCTTATTTTTGACACATATTGTGATTAAATTTGGCTCTTAAGAAAATTTTTTATCTCTCATAGTTTTCGTGTAATGGCTTGTCTTAGTTATATTTTGCATGTTTCCGCTTTAAGGACTACACTAAAACCAACTGATATACCAACTAAAAAAAAATCACAGTGGATAAAGACATTGCAGGCTACAATGTCATGCTCATAAAATAAAGAATAAAAATTATTTGTATTTAAAAAAAATATTGAATTTTTTAAATGTTTATTTTTTGTTTCAGCATTTTTTAAAAATACAAATAATTTTTATTCTTTATTTTAATGAGCATGACATTGTAGCCTGCAACGTCTTTATCCACTGTGATTTTTTTTAGTTTGGTTTATCAGTTGGTTTTAGTGTAGTCCTTAAAACGGAAATGCACAAAATATGACTTTAACAAGCCATTACGCGAAAACTATGGGAGACAAAAAAATTTCATGAGAACCAAATTTAGTCACATTTTGTGTCTAAAATAAGAAAAAAAATATCTGGTACAAATAAAAAATATAAAAATTACCATGAAAATTGTGGTAGACTGCGCCCTTAAAGCATATATATGGTTTAGAGGTGTGTGGATGTTCAAAAAGTGTATTATTAAAACAATGTAGTATTTGTACTTCTTGTATTGTGCATGGAATTTTTGTTATCTGCGTAAGTAATTATTTTTTACAAATGTTTTGTGAAAGTGATTTTTTACTTCCAGATGGTTTTGTCTGTTTTTGGATACTTAGCATTCTTTGCTGTTGTATAATGGAACATTTAATTGAACTCTGTAGTGTAATGTGATATTGTATTTTAAAAAAATGTCTATCTTGGGTTATGTACTTTCAGGAAAGGTTAATAAATAAATATTTACATAAATTGATTTGTGTTGGTGGTTGATATTGTATTCTAGAGACCTACCCAATGTTGATAACTATTCAGTAAGTAATAAGTGATCGCTGAAATTGTCGGTTGCCAGATGCATATTTATTTACATAAATATATTAATTCCAAAACTGCACAGATATTCATAGAAATAGTTCTGTATTTCTGAAAATCTCCCCATTCCTCTTATTAGCCCCAAAGTGCCACGACAAATACTTAATGACATGGAAACAAAATTGGCCTACACTTTGTAAAATATTTTCCAATAAAATATGTATTGTTGCCATTTGGAGTTTAAGTGAAGACGTTTGAGTGTGTTTAGCTTTGTGGTCTTAATACTTATGAGATATATATGGAGCAGTTGTGAAATGCAAGGCCAGAGGTAATGGAAATACCCTGAGAAAATTCAGAAGCCTATATCGAAAAATTGAGAACGACCCCAACAGGAATTGAAACAGGATCACCAGGGTGGGAGTTGAGTGCTCACTACCGCACAATCACCCTTCCAACAAATTTTGCCAAAATAGTTTGGCACCAGGCAGTAATAGCAAATGTGAGAAACAATTCAAAACCTGTGGCTATGCATTCAATCAATCAATCAATCTTTATTGTCATTCGGCAAATACATTGCAATAGACAACGTCAAAATGAGAAAAATAACATAAAACATTATCACAAACAATCAAATCACAACATTCATTTCAAAGTATTCATCAACATGATAAAAAGGATTTTGTAATAACCAGTTATATATCCTTTTTTAAAAGACTTAAAATTTAAACTTCTGGTATCAATACTCAAAGTATTAAAAAGTCTTATACCAATAACCATATAACTATTAGTGATAACACTTAATCTTGTAAAAGGAACATCCAACTTCGAATTATTTCGAGTATGGAAAGAATGAACATCGTGTCTAAAACAATATTTGTTGATATGTTTTACATGTAACAAACAATGATACATATACAAATTTTCTACAGTTAAAATTTTGCTTATTTTAAACAACGGTTTGCAATGCTCACTAAATGATGCCCTGTTTATTATTCGTAA
>PNEQ01097966.1:11126-28591 GCA_003012365.1 Medauroidea extradentata
AGAATACCATAACCTAAAATGGATTGAAAAAATCCAAAATAGGCAGACCTCAAATATGTATTAGGGACCATGTAAGTTAAATTTCTCAATAAGTATAATACCCTGGACAATCTAGCACAAATATACTCAACATGACTACTCCAGGTTAGTTTTGAATCAATTCTTAAACCCAATATATTAATAGCTCCATCCTCATTTGTTAACATATCTTGATCAAACTTCCTTAAAGAGCACAATAAATTATGAGTTTTATCATTATTTAGTAAAAAACCATTAGCCATAAACCATTCATTAGCACAGCTAAGTGTATCCTTAACTAATTTATTTATTCCATCGAAATCAGCATGAGTGCTAATAAAATTAGTGTCGTCTGCAAACATAACAGTTTTTGAATTCAAAATATTACCTGGTAGATCATTGATTGTACAATCGGGAAGATCAACTTCATATGTGCATGAGTATCCACTTCTCGCCAAGATTTTCTAGGTGAGATTCCTGGCATAATCAACCCCCCCCCCCCTAATTACTGCATGGTGACAAGTGTGGTGTGATTCTCCTGGTAGGCAGGTTTTCTCAGTGCTCTCACATTTTATTGTACTCTTGTATTTAGATGATGCTCCGTGTACCACCCCTCATTGGTTCGGGAAGACGGAATCAAAATAAAAAATGGGCAATTGATTATAAAATAGGGATGTAAACATATAAAAAAACTCGCAAGGAATATTAGCAAGTATTAAATAATTGCTGCACAACCCAGATAATAAACTTTTTTTTTAATTCCAAGAAATGTGTCCTTTATATGCCAAGGATTCCTAAGCCTACATAACTTTCTTTGCCATCATTTTTGCAGTGATATTTTTTAAGCTGCAGTCTTTCTTTGATATTATTACTGCATGTCTGTGGATGTTATAATTTTTAACCCTAGGCGTACATTCATTCTCATAAAAACCAAAATGAAGCCAGCCAGTTACAGACCAGTGAGCCTAACATCTAATGTTGGAAAAGTTATGAAGAGACTGGTGAGTGAATATATTGTGAGGGTAAAGGAGGAGAATGGGAGTATGGACGATAGACAACATGGATTCAGAAAGGGGTTTTCATGTGAGACACAGTTGGGCAGGATTGATGGAAGATATAGGGGAGGCTATGGATGACAGGAAACAGGTAGATGCGTGTTTTGTGGATTTTGAAAAGGCGTTCGACAAGGTGCCACATGTAAAATTAATGATAATTCTGAATGAGTTGTTGGACGATAAGATGGTGGTAAACTGGGTGGGAGAGTATCTGAGAGGAAGAACCCAGACAGTAAGAGTAGGATACACACTCTCAGATGAAGGAAAGGTAACGTCAGGGGTTCTACAGGGCAGTGTTCTAGGACCCATCCTATTTTTAATTATGATGGGGAGATTTGGGGATAAACATGAATTGTAGGGTTCGTCTTTTTGCAGATGACTGTGTATTGTATGAGGTGATTGGAGAGGGTGGGGGTCTGCAAGAGGACATAAATAAATTGGAACAGAGGACGAAGGAAAATGAGATGAAAATTGACATAAATAAAACAAAAATTTTGAGATTTACACAGAAAAGCGACGTTATCATACAGACATATAGATGGGCAGAACAGGAGATTGGAGAGGCGAACATATATAAATATTTGGGAGTTATTCTTCAGGATGACTTAAGATGGGGCGAGCAAATGAAGTGTGTTACAAGTACAGGTAGAAGAGCACTGGCCCTGCTGGGAAGGGTGTTAAGGGGCACAGACAAGAAAGTGAAATAAAAGGGATACAAAACAATGGTGAGGCCCATCTTTGAGTATGCGGCGGCGGTCTGGGACCCGTGCATGGGAAAGGAAGTGGTAGAGATGGAGAAGGTGCAGATAAGGGCTGCTAGGTGGGTCATAAAATAAGTGGAGGACACAAGAGTGAAGAGAGGAGGATTTCAGACCATCAGTAATGGTGAGATGACTGGGGTGGGGCACACAGCAGAAGAGGAGGAGAGTGGAGCAGCTGGTAAGGATGTTTAATGTGGTGAGGGGGGTAGGTGGGTGGGCACAGCTGGGTGACAAGATACAGAGAGATTTATTCAGGGGAAGGGGTGATCATGAGTGGAAGATACAGAGTGTGGGGAAGAGGATAGAGAGAGGAAAAAACACTAAGATGGTGAGAACGGTGAAGGATTGGAATGAATTGGCGAGGGATGTGGTTGCGGTGACGGGCGCGTGAGAGTTTAGGAAAAGGTTAATGGGGTCGGAAAATTGAGAAGAGGTAGGTTAAGCAAATCCTTGTTACAGGGCTGAGGCCCAATTGCAAAAAAAACACACACACACACACACACACACACACATATATATATATATATATATATATATATATATATATATATATATATATATATATATATATATATATATATATATACTGGTGGTTAAAGCAATATTGGTCTCGTAAATTTGAAGAAAACTATATTACGAGTGCAGTACTAGAGACAAAAGTCTATAATTGCAATCAGCAAACTATCCAAGAATCTCACAAATAATAGGTTTACAAAATTGATAATACAAGCAAGTTCCGGGTCATAAACGTATGCTGATTTAATGAAAACTAGCTAACAAAACACCTATACGGAAGAAACGTACTTATAAAGTAACCTTTTATCGTATATTTTATAAATGTAATAGCATCCCTACCAGCACACAGACATCCTGAGGACGTCCGTAGGATGTGGGAACTGTCGTCCCAAGGACGTCCTAGGGGAGTTCATTTCAAGTCCTTTTTATGTAGGAAAAGTTCATGGAAAAGTACTACCTACGGACATCCCTAGGATGTCTGGCATACATATCCCTGGGACATCCCTAGGAGCTCCCTGGGATCTGTAATAAACACATCCCCAAGACATCCTCAGGAGCTCTCTGGGATCTGCATTAAATGCATCCCCAGGACATCCCTAGGAGCTCCCTAGGACCTGTATTAAACACATCCCTGGGACATCCCTAAGAGCTCCCTGGGACCTGTATTAAACACATCCTTGGGACATCCCTAGGAGCTCCCTGGGACCTGTATTAAATGCATCCCTGGGACATCCCTAGGAGCTCCTTCCTGCAGCAAAAGTAAAAGTTTAGTATTCAACACAAAAGAAAACAAACGTATTTGTTTTGGTGATATGTAAACTTAGTATTTAACACACAGTCAAATACACATAATTGTTAATGTAGCCTCTTATAATCTTTTGAATAAACATTTCGTCTGTGATAACAATATTTTTAATTGCTTCAACTTCCAAAAATCTACCAGTAATAACAAAATATGTGTGTCGAAATTAATAAATTTAACAATTTCTTAAGGCATACATAAATGTTATGAATTATCTACTAAATTAATTGCAACAAACCTCATGTATATTTAAATAATATCGTGAGCTATCTAGTGGTCATATAAGGAACTTGCCTAGAAATCCATTATGTCCGTGTAAGCTCCTGCTCGGATATCCCAGGGAGCACCTGCTCGGACATCCCAGGGAGCTCCTACTCGGACATCCCAGGGAGCTCCTGCTCGGACATCCTAGGGAGCTCCTGCTCGGACATCCCAGGGAGCTCCTGCTCGGACATCCCAGGGAGCTCCTGCTCGGACACCCCAGGGAGTTCCTCAGAGGAGCTCCGTGGGAGCTCCCTGCAAGTACATCCCTGGGAGCTCCCCAGATGAGGAATTTAGGATGACCCAAATTCATCTTCCAAGGAGCTTCCTGGGATGTGATGTACTTTTCGAGGAGGTACTTGGGACATCCTAGGGACTTGGTTTTTCGGAGTTCTCGGACATCCGAAATATCCATCCTTAGGACATCCCGAGGATCGCATGTACCCGGATATCCTCAAAGGATGTCCCTAGGACATCCTGGGGTTTTGTTGTGCTGGTAGGGATGTTGTGCAACCTAACCTGAATGGTATACACACAAATCACTTCACACAATTATTCAGCGAGTTTCGCTACTCAATTAATTTCCAAAGTAATTTATTTGCTTGCTTCCTTTGATGTCCTCCAGCGCTTGCAAGAGAGTAATTTTCAATATTTCCGCATGCATAGGTTATGTCAGAACAAATGCAATGCACACCAACGGTGACAAATATATTGCGAGTCTATTTACTATTTAAAAGCCATATTGAATGAAAATTATTATATATATACTCAACCAATATTACACAATTAAATCTGGTATTTATTTCTACTGATCTATCAGGGAAATAATGTTTTTTTTTTTTTTTTAAAGTTGTAACAATCTCGTATGTGTCATAAGATATACATTGGTTTTTGAATTCCCGCCACTAGTAATCAACATCTCACGCGAGGAGCGCTAGTGTCAGTAGTTGCCAGGCTTTCCCATGCAAAAACGACAGGAGTGTCTGGTCATTGCCTACGCTATTAACTAGAGGCCGGGACACTGCAGCCTTTTTCGCACCAAATCCGTGCCTTCAGCGAAGGTTCTCGTCATAGCCGCTAGATGTCTCATCTCTGTTCTTATCTTGTATTCGCAATTTGAAATTCGTACTATTTAGCGACTGTTTATACTGCTCTTCATATCCTCATTCTATGGATTATTTGAACTTGAAATGACTGTTTGGTTAAAAATGCACCATTGCTCCGTCTTTATGGTATTTTTTACGTTACAGAATATTACAATGCCCAATAAGTTTAGACTATGCATGTTATTAAATTTGTTGTACATGTAATACTAATTAATACTGAAATAGGCACAAAATAGCTCATGAGGATTATAGTGAATAATGTTTATTCAGTTGAAGCCTATTTATTAGAAGCAAAAAGGTTATAACTGCCATTTGAAATGGCGTGCTGCTGCGTACCGAACTGTACCTCCAATTCCTCAAAACCTGAACAAAATGTCATATTTCATTGTTTCCCAAAAGCCAAGAATTAAAAACTAGGTACAGTATACTTACTGCATATACCCTTACAGCACACTTGGTAGCAGCGACGTCACAGGTACGTCTTGGCGGCGACGTTGCAGAGACGTCACAGTGACATCACATTTTGAACGTCACAAAAAGCGGACATTTGGATGTCTGTGTGACATTAAGGTTTTTTTCGACGTTTCTGCGACGTTATTAATATCCCGTAGTGATGTCGGTGTGACGTAACAGTTCTGTTAGGGTATAAACAGGCAAAAGTAAGAGTAACGTATACATAAGGTTTTTTCTCTTTGATGCACTTCATATTTGGTGTGAATAAAGTAACATTATTGTTAACAACAAACACGCATTCGGGTAACTTCGGTTCGGCTATCATCGGGAAAGAACATTATAGCGAGCCCTAAGGTTTGTTCGCGTGGTATACCAGTCTGCCAGTTTTGTGCCAGTTCTGCTACTAGTTTTCTGCCAGTAGGTGTTCGTTTTACCAGAAGTGTTTTTTTGGTATGTTGTTCGGGTGGGACTAGCAAATGCCAGTTTTGCCTGAAATGACTGCCATTTCTGCCCATGCTCGGCGAGTAAGGGCAGAACTGGCAGCAATAAAAAAACGTCACATGTGACGTCACATGACGATGCTTGTTCAAAACAAACTCTCTCATATCGTGCTAAACAGTGATACAATTTTTGTCATTGCTGTAATAATCCAGTAACAGAAGAACTGCAAATTCTTTTGTTTTCCGAATTAATTAAAATCACCGTAGTCACGAACAAAGCCAGATAATGTTGCAGCGTACTCGTAGTTATTTTGTAAATAGTGACGAGGTTAACCTGACTGTAAACGTGCATCAAACCTACATTTATATTTTTATAAATAAATCCAAGATTATGTTATGTGGTATTGTATAATGTGTTACGATTTCGCCTACGAGTTGTTTTGCACATTAAATGCCTTTCCAAGGCATTTAGTGAAGAAATCTTGAAATACATCAATATGGGAATTTGACATTAAAATCGTAAAATGTAAATTTCGTATTATATGGAGATTATTAACAAAACTTGTCCTTTAACAAGTCAAGTTTTAAGTTACCTGTACCCCACAATATGTTGCAGAATAGGCCTACTAAGTACGAACATGTAATCACTACAAGAGTGCAGAAAGAATACAAGAATTCATAATTTTAACAATTTTGTGGTAGGCCTAGCTCAAGTTGTTGTTTAACATTTTATCAAAGAGTATTTTATAGTTACGACTTTATTTTAGGAGGCAGAGGTACAGAAATTTCCAGGGTAGGGACACACAACATTGTAGGATATGAACACTATAAACATGTGAAGCAGGGACATATAAAATCATGGAGCAGGAATATAGTAGTATATAAGGAAGGGGAACAGAAAATTATAGGATAGGAACACAAAAATATGGGGCAGAGACATTAAAAATCATGGAGCAGAGGTACAGAAATATGTAAGGTAGGACCACTAAAATATGGGGCAAGGTCATTAAAATCTTGGAGCCGAGATACAGAAATATGTAGAGTAGGAGAACAGAAAGTTAGGGTAAGATCGCTAAAAAAGTTGGGTAGGGACATTAAAATCATGGAGCAGGAGTGCAGAAATATGTAGGGTAGGACCACCAAAAATGTGGGGCAAGGTCATTAAAATCTAGAGCAGAGGTAGGACTACAGAAATATGTAGGGTAGGTGAACATAAAGTTGTAGGGTAGAACTACTAAATGTAGGGTATGGACATTAAAAACCTTGGAGCAGATGGACAGAAATATATAGGGTAGGTGGACAGAAAATTGTAGGGTAAAACCACTAAAAAAGGTGGAGGCAGTGACATTTAAAACCTGGGGAAAGGGTGCTACAAATTATGGGGTAATAAAATATGCATGCCACGAACATTCTATGAACCATTATATTAACCTTAAGTAGCACAAATTTTAAAAATTGTACTCGTATAAGCAACAAATAGACAAAAATTAAATAACTTGCAATCAACAAGATGTTATGTTATATTATACGAAAAAATTAGCCAGCATCTAATATTCGTCAGCAGCAAAGTTGTCCTACCCAACTGAATTGACTGACTAATGTAGCCTACTGTGAAACTAAATTAGTTTGAACATTCCCACAAAAATTTACAAAGACAATTTTAATGTATACATCATAACTTCGTACATTGTATCGTATTCGCCCTGTGTAATGAAGAACGCATGCTAAACAAATCGCAAGGCCCATTAAAACGTATTTTTCCGCTATGTGTATAAAATTCTTTCGTCTCTGACGATATTAGTTTACATGGTAAGTCCTGCGATCTCTGGTTTTCCATTCTTTAGGCCTAAACGAAAGTATTTGTATTTATTAATGTAATTAAAAAAATACGTCGGGAAGCTAAATTGAGATTCCAATGCTAAACTTTCAAAACAAACCTTCGCGGGTGTTTTTCAAAACAACAACATGCTTGTTTACAGCCAGATATCGTTCGAGTGGTTACAGCCACTTGCAACTTCCCATCCTGCCATTTCGCTGCCAGCAAAAAATGGCACTTGCCCTCGGCCACTGCCGTAGAAGAACAGGGGGTCTATTCACTAACTTTCCTTAGTTGCGGCCAGTAACTTTATGTTACGGATCGCTTAACGCCGCTTACCTTAATTTGCGATTCACTAAGCACTCCCCGTAACAAATTCAGCGTACTTTAATTTTACGTGCATGTTACTTGGCAACACTGTAGGACGGCCGTCATATTACTGCTCACTGCCACTCGGATCAATGATTGTACATGCAGAAATAGCCTTTATGTAGCAGTGAACTATCTTGCGCCAAAATATTTATTTTTGTTTATGTTTATGTGCTCTGA
Source organism: Medauroidea extradentata (assembly GCA_003012365.1). Lineage (NCBI taxonomy): Eukaryota > Metazoa > Arthropoda > Insecta > Phasmatodea > Phasmatidae > Medauroidea > Medauroidea extradentata. The sequence continues at coordinate 18,904 of PNEQ01097966.1, forward strand.
GTTCTTTACAAAACATACTACTCGATTTCGGCGAATTTATTTAAAATTTATGTTGAAACAGTAAAATTTGTCTATTTTGAGTTGTGGAATATATAAATAACGAAGTTTTTGTTGGAATATGTACAATGTTATGTAGTAAAAACGTATTTTTGCCGCATAGAGCATAGTTTTAAAAGAGTTTATTCATGCTTGCTTTTTTGTGCAATAACATATATCTTCTCGTTTTTACTTTTTGTCTTCCAATACTATGAAACCTATACTCTCTCTACAGATGGTCAAAACATTCCTTTCGTGTACGGAATTGTAGGTAGCTCTTGTTCTGTACTGCAAGAATGAATGTCAAGTTTTCATGTCTCGTTTGATTGGGCTAATTTAATTTTCAGCAACTGCTTATACAGTTTTGTATTTTGCGTTAATATTTTTCGTTGGTTATTTTTCCGTAACATATATTGAAAATGGAAACACGTGTTCAGTAGAATCACGTGTGTTTTATTGGTTAGCAACTTGAAAATAAAACTGTAATGGTCTGGTAAATTGCATAGTTCAAATATTTACACTAGATACTTTAATTAAGGGGAATATCTACATTTAGTTCATTATACCTGAAATGCTACAAACTCGAAAAATAGCCTGCCAGTCTCATCGTAGCAAATGAAATAGTTTCAAATTAGAAACCGCAATGCAATACATCACATGTATACCTACCATTAAGTCATTCCTTAAGTTTTCGATATTGTATACCAAGAACTCTTAAATAATTTAATGTTGTGTCATGTTTTCACTATAGAAAAGAACCTACTACACCAATGTAGGCCTGGGAATAGCATATTAATAAGCATTTTACACTTGAAATAAAATATTTTATAGTGTACTGTGATCAGAATGTGGTACGTGCGATAACAAGAAAGCACAGTATCAAGTTGTAATATAAATTGTGTGCAAGAAAGAATTAAGTTCCAATTGCATATTTTTGTTTCATTGAAATGTGAATATATATATTTGCTATTTTTTTGCAAGAATTGTACATATTCTACCGCTGTTATATTTTGTATATTTTACTATTGAAAATTAACAACAGCAGTTTCTACATCATACTGAAAATAAAAATCTCTTGACAACATCACCCTGAAGGTTCTCTGTGGTCCCATGACTCTACTTGCAGAACAAAAAATAAACTTCAGTGTGATTATGTATTCCATCCTCCTTTCCACACCTTTCGATGTTACTGTCAAACAATTTTGTATAATTTTATATAAGTAAAATGTACCTACCTGGAGCTGTTTTAAACATATTAAAGGTTCTGAAGCAAAGGAGTGACATCCTTGCCTGATCTGACTTTGCACATACATGTAAGGTTTTGACTGTGCAATGTTTGTCCCAGTACTAGAACTGTAGGACTTCATGTGCTGACCCTGCCATTGTTAAAAACAATCAGCTGCAGGGTTTATTTTAGAATACTTGGATAATGTCTTGTAAATTTGAGTACTAAATAATAAGATAACTTTGTGGAAAAATTATCTGTTGCTGTGTTGGACAGCTTGAAACTTGTGTCTTTAATGTGTGTGTTCCTTAAAAGTAACCAAAACACTCCTCTGAAATGTGTTTTAAATAAATAATGCACTGGAAACACACACAATAGCTAAGCAAAATAATCTGTCTTTCTAACCTGCTGCAAAAATGTTCCAACATTCATCAATTAGTATTGACAGAAGCATGCTCACTGTTAACATATGAGTGTGTGCATAAGTTTACATTCGGCCCAAGTCTTTAACTACCTAATGCATGTGTAGTGACAATGGGATTAGAGTTTGTCATAAATACAAATTACTAACTCGTAATAACAATACGTAGATAGTGCTTAACATATGGACAATGTGGTCATTTGAGACAAGTTCAGATGAACAGGAAATGGGACAGGAATTTGCAGAGTTCTATCCCAGCGCATATCTCAAGTGTTGTAGGAAAACCCATGGCCTTGCTGGGAATCAAACTCAGATGCCTTCTGAATATATGTTAACTGTTTTACAGCTGCACTAGTTTACTTTGTCTCATGTTAATTATGTAAAACGACAAAAATATTTTGATGATTTTACAGAAACCTGTTTTTAGACAGTTTTTTTCTCTAATATTTTACAATTTAGAATGCCGAAACATCCTAGGCTTTTCTATGCATCCTTTTCGGTTCAGAAGATATAACAATGTATAAATACTGTGAAAAGAGAGTTGGTAATTAACAAAAAAGTGACAGTTACATTTATTTAAAGAATGTTCTTTTCTGCTGTATTTTGAAACTGGCTGAACATTACCGTTACATGATTGCATATGAAGAAACGGTTCCATTCAAGTTGTTGGCATAGGAAACTTGAAACTAATCTTGTTGTACAAATATGGTATTTTGTGAGTTGTAGCATAATATTACATTTTCTTACACAAAAAAAAACATATTTGTATCATGGAAATTCTTGTTTATAAAAGTAAATATTTAGATGATACTTTTGTTGTTAACATGTCAACCAAATAGTATTTAATTTATTTTGAGGTTCTACATGTCCTCGGATAGCTTCACATACTCAGTAGAGGTACACTTGGGGAAAGGGTAATGGAATCAACCAGGGCCTGTATTGAGGAATCATCACCTGGAGTGAATTATAATAACCCTAGAAAACTGAACTCAGTATCCTTCAGGATGTGATGTGAAATTCCAATAACTACTCCAACTCACTTTTTACTGCACCACCAACACAGTAGGGTCAGCTAGGGTGATTATTGTGAATTTGTTTCATTTTTGTTGTGTAACTTACTACGGAACTATAGGCAATGTGTTATACATATAAAAGGTTTGTCAGATAGTGTAAGCTGTTTTCATCTCCGTGTTAAGGGCACGGTATACAACAATTTTCATCATCATTACTTTATTTTTTATTTGTACTAGATATTTTTTTTCTTATTTTAGACACAAAATGTGACTAAATTTGGCTCTTATGAAATTTTTTTATCTCTCATTGTTTTCGCGCAATGGCTTGTTAAAGTCATATTTTACATGTTTCCATTTTAACGACTACACTAATATCAACTGATATACCAAAATAAAAAAAATCACAGTGGATAAAGACATTGGAGGCTACAATGACATGCTCATATAAAATTAAAGAATAAAAATTACTTGTATTTTCAAAAAAAATTATTAAACCTTTAAAATTTTTATTTTCGGTTTCAGCATTTTTTTTAATTTCAAATAGTTTTTATTCTTTAATTTTATAAGCATAACATTGAAGCCTGCAATGTCTTTATCTACTGCGATTTTTTTTTGAGTTTATGGTTATAACAGTTGGTTTTAGTGTAGTCGTTAAAACAGAAACATGCAAAATATGACTTTAACAAGCCATTACGCAAAAACTATGAGAGAAAGATATTTCATTAGAGTCAAATTCAGCCATATTTTATGCCTAAAATAAGGAAGAAATATCTGGTACAATTTAAAAATTAAAAAATGGCGATGAAAACTGCGGTAGACTGCGTCCTTAAGAAGGCGTGGTGCATAAATCGGTGCACAAAATAAAAATGCTAAGTTTCTCAAAACAATTATGCTATTATCAGAACAGAACACTCTTAGACAACAAATGTTGCTAACTTTATCAACAAAATCATTTTTCCAAGAGAGACATATGATGGGGAAAATGTCTGTCGTTGCAATTTTGTACATCTGATAGCAGCGGGAGAGATTGTGCTTAGTGAATGTGTCAATCTAGAAAAATTTTTGCTTACAAAGATGGCAAAATTTTTTTCTCTAGAATTGTTCTATTCAAGTTTTTTCTACATTGGCTTCCAAAATCTCAGAAACTATGACCAATTTTGATGTTATATATAAATGTATAATAATAAAAGGTCACGGTTGCTCACAACTGACCCCATATTGGCCTGTTTTATTTTATTAACACTGTGTTATTTCTTTTACTCTCAATAATTGTTAGATTTGTTACATTACAACCAGTCAGCTATTGTTTATATACAGTTACTACCATACACACTGTTTCCTGTGTAGCAGTACAGGTGATGTTCATGCCACCTGCATACAATGTACCACTGACTTGAAGTGGGTTCAGTGATAGCAAAATCTGAATATCACATGTGAAGTGTTAGGAGGCATACATAAATAAGTCCAGCTAACAATAGGATAAAAATATGTACATTAATGGAACTAGCTCTGAGTCCTTCAGTACAATTCATTTACTCTACCAAGGTTATGGCTTGCATACCCTTTCAAAATAACCTTTTAACTTATTGCCTCGTAAGGGAAATACTTTTAAGAAACTATAGGCCTACGTATATGATATTTTTTTAATACATGATACATATTTACACTTTTTTGTGATCACTTAACACACCACATCCTCTCTTCTCACCCTTACATTAAGCAAAGCAATACTACAATCAATTACAGCAGCTTAGCTTAACATTTCGTTCCAAGATCCACTGCTGTTATGAATGTACAACAGGTTTAGTCCTACTTGAATTTTTAAAAGTCAATGGTTCATTCATTAAGTGCACTGGAGCTCATTGTGGATGCTGATCAGCCAGGAGCATTGAACCTCCACTGCAGCAATGTGCGTGTGCTCCTCAAGGCACTCAATGTTTGGTAGAGTAGAGTACTGAAGGAAGTTAACCCTGAAGTAATGGAAAAGGCATATAACACTATGGTAAGACCAATATTAAAATATGCAGCAGCGGTCTGGGATCCCTATGTAGAGCAGGAGATACAGGAGCCGGAAGGGGTGTACAGATGGGCAGCGCAGTGGGTGAAAGGTAGGTGGAGAAGAGTGGGGCAGGATGGAAAGGATGAAAGATACTTCAGGCCTTCATTAATGATGGAGATGGGTTGGCATTCCCTAAAGGAAAGAAGAAAGGTGGAGAGACTGGTCAGAACGTAAAGGGTGGTGAATGGAGGGGGATGGGGTGAGTTAGCCTAAATACAAATTTATTTAAAGGTGTGTTCAGAGCTACGTAATAAACAGTGGTTGGATTCAGAGAACTTGGCGAAGGACAAAGCAGGGAGGGCAGTCTGTATTAATGAGAACAGTTAGGTAGTGGATTGTGTTGCAGGAAGGTTTGGTGACAGGTAGGTATGTGTGGAAGTTCACGAAGCACTTGTTGAGGGAAAACGATTGAGAGGTTAAGTACTTGTCTGCAGGCGTCAGCCCAATTGCAAGGTTATTATTATTACTAAAAATAGTTTACACAGTCATGATAATGCTGTTTTAAAGAGGGTGTAAGTTTTATTTGGTATGAACTTTTACATAGAACCTACTGTAAGCAGGGGTGACTTTGTGACATCTGTATGTTGAAATGTGACGGCTGGCTCAAGTTAGTTCTGTGGGTAATTAGTTGGATAGAAAGAATTCAATTCCTCAAACAAAAAAAAATGTTGAACTGTAGCGATATAAAAACAACTGCAAAGCGTTTTCTCCGAGGGCCTTAAGGCCTAAGTTACTGTACTAATGTGCAATTTTCTAAAATATAACCTAGCTCGTATACCGTTCTGATTTTAATTATAATGGTTTATTTGGGACGCGTAACTTAATCGCTCAACGAAACACATTTATTTTACGCAGCAGCGATTTGAAAATAAGAAAAGACACATACAAGAGTATTCAAGCAAGCCTGTCTGACACAAAATATGTTTCCACACACAATTTGAACAACAAACCCTTCGCTTAAAATACACACACTTATTAATTTTAAACAGCTCGCATTTTGTCATTAATTAACATCTTGAATATGCAACACCGATAATTACGTCAAAAATACGGCTCGTCACTGTTCCCTGTACGAATATTTTATTAAGGCGAATATACATATGAGCTGTATGGTTTTTTCCATCTAAAACAATAGTGATTTAATTTACGGTGGATATTTCTCAAATCCAACATATATTAATTTCACTATCGTCGATTCGGACTATGAATGTTCTAACCTCACAAATCCGCCATGATTTTTTACACATTTCTGAACCTCGGAGGCATAAGTCACTATATCCACTTTTTGTCAAAATGCACTTTTTACCGTAAACATGGCCACAGTTTTAAATACTTCGTATTGGCATACAAAACAAAGTCTGTGTTGTGTCAAAAACGTTTGTTTTCGAGCACTAAACTGCCGGATTCACTAGTAAGTCATAGTGAATCTCACTCTTCAAACTGCTCTCCTGAAAAATGTGATTTTTGTGACATAGTGTCTTATGCCTCCGGGGTACAGATTTGTGAACAAGATACGGCAAGCCAGTAAGTTAACACCACCCTAGACCCATCTGTTAACTTACGGTCGCTCACTTTCAAGTTAAGGTAAGCAAAATGCTTACTGAATCGCTCCGGGAAAATTTACGGCAAATGTTAAGGTGACTGGCCGTAACTCTCAAGTTACGGTTACCTTAAAAGTTAGTGAATATACCCCCTGGTCTGGACACTCGCCTGGATATTTGACCCCCTTGTTGTTTGGTTGTAGTACACCAAGTTACCGAGAATATTGTGTTTTATTGGCGCTGATGTTACGGCGGTCGGACTAAACTCCGCCCACTTCTGTTCTGCTAAGTTAAACAATTTATCATAATGTATTTTTTATCAATTTATGAAATACTTTCTTCGCTCACAGTTGTAATAAAAGGCTCCAGCAAACTTTATTTCCTTTATAAATTTAGCAATGGAAAAAAGTGGACGGTGTTTTAGTCCGACCGCCCGGAAAACAGCGCCAAAAAGTACGACATTCTCGGTAACTTGACAAACTACAGCCAAACAACAAGGGGGTCAAGCAAAATACATTGTTAGATAGGCGAGTGTCCAGACCTGGGGGGGGGGCCGATTAAATATCGCTTTTGAGAGGTGCAGCGCAAATTTTGCACCAGAGCTGCGTTGCTTTGGTATTAAATATACAAATACGCAGGTGCAAGTGGTCACGTGATGGTGCAAAGTGCCTGAAAATCTGCGACTATCAAATGGCTCGATGCAAGTATATCTGCGCCCTTCGCGCATGCTCATTGGACAATTTTCGGGTGTGTGAACGTGAATTAACATAAAAGTTGAATACCTTTATCTGTATCCACTGTTCTGTGAACTTTAATTATTTACATTTTCATTTACACATTTAAGCTTTTAATAGTTACGAAGTACAGTAAAAGTACGAAACTGAAATGTTTTTTTACCAAAGAAGCAATTAAAAATGGGCAACGATTTATTATCCTTTCCCCGGAATATATTTTGAGGGCATTTTTCCGTGGCACACAACGAGAAAATAGAGTTGCGTTTGTGACGAGGTTATTTGTACCTTTAAAAACTTTGCTTAAAACTTTTATGCAAATGATAATGTAAATAAATAGTGAATATGTTTTGCAAGTACCTGTTTGGCTAATTGCTTAGAACAGTGACATTACCTCTCTGTTTTCCATGCTTGGATGGGGTGTTTCAGGGCGTGTTATCTCTATAGGGTTTTCGTTGACTGTCTGTTTAATTTCATGACCAACCGCAGGCGCTAGTGCTTTGTTATTCTTCCGCGCAACCGCAGTGGCCCTGATTTGAAAATTGTAATGGCGTCCGTTTGTGACGCACATGAATATTAAAAATGACGATGTGTACTATTGACAAGATAAATCGACTTCAAAGCACAGGTTTCCTGTGGTTTACGATCATCATCAATTTAAGGTTTGGAAGAAACTCGTAACCTCGCCCCAATTTACTCAAATGAGTAATATTGACATCTACAGAAAATTGAAGATTCGCAGTTTGCATTTCAGGTCAAACTGTTTAATCCCTGGTAAAAAGCAGCTCACCGCAGACTCCCGAGATTGATATACCAGGTAAGAATTTGTTACATAAATAGTTTCCATTTTGTTCCCTTTTTATTAAATTCCTCTGTTAGGCTTGGTTACTTTTTTCACTGAGGCGCACCACTTATTTATTACAGAGATGCCCCATTTTTTAACATTTTTAATGGTCGTGGCATACAATTTTCTGTTCACATACTCTACAGTTTTCTGTACCACTGCCTCATGTCCCTACCCTACAATTTTTACTGCCTCTGCCTTAAGGGTGCGGTCTACCGCAATTTTCATTATCATTTTTGTATTTGTACCAGGTATTTTTATTCTTATTTTAGACACAGAATGTGACTAAATTTTGCTCTTATTAAATGTTTTTATCTCTCATAGTTTTCGCGTAATGTCTTGTTAGTCATATTTTGCATGTTTCCGTTTTAACGACTTCACTAAAACCAACTGATATACCAAACTCAAAAAAATCACAGTGGATAAAGATATTGCAGGCTACAATAACATGTTCATAAAATTAAATAATAAAAATTATTTGTATTTTTAAAAAAATTATTGAATTTTTAAATTTCTATTTTCAGTTTCAGCATTTTTTTAAAATTCAAATAATGTTTATTCTTTAATTTTATGAGCATGTCATTGTAGCCTGTAATGTCTTTATCCACTGTGATTTTTTTGAGTTTGGTATATCAGTTGGTTTTAGCGTAGTCGTTAAAATGTAAACATGCAAAATATGACTTTAATAAGACATTACGCAAGAACTATGAGTGATAAAAAAATTTCATAAGAGCGAAATTTAGTCACATTTTGTGTCTAAAATAAGAAAAAAATATCTGGTACAAATACAAAATAAAAAATGGTGATGAAAATTGCGGTAAACTGCGCCCTTAATAATGCTTTTGCATTACCATTTTCTGTATCCCTGCACAATATTTTTGTTCCCTACCCGATAATTTTCAGTGTTGCTACCACAAATTTCTCCAACCTTGATTGCCTTGCCTACTGTCATATTTTCTTAAAATGAAGTTGTAAGTACTATAAAATAACCTTTGGATAAAGGGTTAAGCAACATGTTAAGCTAGGCCTACTGTAAAAATGCTAACGTTGTGAATTTTGCAATCCTATTTCTCAAACGTTGTTCTGTACCTGTAATTACTGACTTCTGCCCATGTGTAGTGCACTTTGTGAAGTAACTTAAAACCTTATTTGTTAATGTAAAGTTACTGTGTGTCAACTAGGCCTATCACAAGCCAGTGTACGAGATTTCGTCGCAAATTGCCTGGGAAAGGCAAAAAAAAAAAAATAAAAATAGTCTACTAAACCGAAACGCAGTAAACATGACCAAAAATAATAATGGAATTATTTCAAAATAACTACAATGTATTTTTTTGTACCGCACTTCATTGAACTGCAAGTAAAAGTATTATATTCTACCGACAGCAATATGCATGTTTACTTTTAGGTTATGAAACTCAATTCAATTCAATTCTTTATTGTCCAGTAGACTACAGTTGTGTACAAATATGGTACAGGTAGAATAGGACTCGTCAATTTGTTAACAAAATTATATACATATATACAATACAATACACATTGCAAATGTTTTTGCATATCTGACTCTGACCAGAAACATTTTTCTTTTAGTAAAGCTGTCATGTTGGAGAAGAAAAAAAAAGAAAAAAAAAGGCAACAGAGACTATACACTATTAATTACATCAGGCACATATTTACACAGTCATATTTCAATAAATGCTACATATCATATACAGAATCACTTAATCTCTGTTTCAGCAAATGCTGTATCCATGAACTCCCTAACAGAATAAAAATTATAGTTTAAAAGCATACACTTAAGTTTTTTCTTAAATTCAGGTG